>JAIFZK010000082.1:525000-555000 GCA_027481765.1 Tenualosa thibaudeaui
CACACACACACACACACACACACACACACACACACACACACACACACACACACACACACACAGGAGTCACTCTCAAAGAAGCAGGGTGTTGCATGCATACTGTATATGTGTCTGAGTGTTCAGTTAAGTGCTAAGAAACCATAAACATTTCAGTGAGTCTCAGACTCAAGTGGTGTGTATCATTTTGCTGTCATTATGCACAAATCAACTTTCATACTACTATCAGTGTGTGTGTGTGTGTGTGTGTGTGTGTGTCTTACCCTCTATCCCCCGGCTTTCAAAGTCCTTCCCATGGGCCATGTGATAGAAGTGTGAGTTATTGAGCAAAGCCTGCAGAGCAAATGAAAATCACTCCTATCACTCAGCCCTGATGTCTTATGGACACAGAGTCTTCCACACAACCACATCATCATTCGCCATCATGGCTCAGAGTCCAACGTGTTCAAGACTCACAGTGTCAGACACACGCATGAACTTAAAGGAGAAATCTAACGTGAATCAATCCATAGCCCTGTTGTCCCAGGTCACTGTGCGCTGTGTGAAGGAAAAAGATCCAGAAGATTTCATACAACCTAGTCCTGAACTAATAATAATAATAAATTGCATAACCCTGAGCAACCAACGGCGACGAGACCCACTACAGGAAAGAGGTGGATCTTCTGACCAGATGGTGCAAAGGCAACAATCTCCTCACCCTAAACGTCAGCAAGACCAAGGAGATTGTGGTCAGCTTCCAGAGGGGCCACACCCAACACCCCTCACTGACCATCGACGGTGCTGCAGTGGAAAGGGCGAGCAGCACCAAGTTCCTGGGGGTGCACATCAGCGACGACCTCTCCTGGACCACCAACACCGCATCACTAGCCAGCAGGAAAGCACAGCAGCGTCTCTACTTCCTGCGCAAACTGAAGTGGGCAAGTACTCCACCACCCATCATGACTGCATTCTACAGAGGAACCATAGAGAGCATCCTTACCAGCTGCATCACTGTGTGGGGTGGAACTGCACTGACTACAACAGGAAGGCTCTACAACGCATCGTGAGGACAGCCGAGAGGATCATTGGTGCATCACTCCCCTCTCCGCAAGACCTGTACGCCACCCGCCTCACCCGAAAAGCCATCACAATTGTCAGCGATGCAAGTCACCCAACACACAGTCTGTTCAGTCTCCTGCCCTCTGGAAAGAAGTACAGGAGCCTCCGCTCCCGCACTACCAGACTCGCCAACAGCTTCATCCACCAGGCTGTGAAACTGCTGAACTCTTTTCTTCTCCACTCCCAGGCCCAGCCAGCAGAGGCACCAGGATGGCAGGAGTCTAGGAAGACACTGGACTCAACCCCCCGCCCCCCAACTGAGACTCTGCATATGCACACATCTGCTGCTAATTGGTCTGTTTTTATATTTATATTTGCACCACTAATTATAATCATTACTGCTGCTACTGTGGCAAGTACTGCCTATTGACTCAGTGAACTGCACCTCATGCCTTGTCTGTCTTGTCATGCCCTGCTATATTAATAGTACTTAGGGTACTCTATGTCTTGTCTTGTCATACCTGTTATGTTAGGTAGTAGGTACTAGGCAAAAGTAGCCTTAAGCTACTTGCACTTATTTATTTATACAACCTTAGGACTAGAATTGTCTTGTTGTGCATCTGCACTTTACTGTTGTCCACGTACACGCATGGGATAGTGGGAAACGTAATTTCGATTCCTTTGTATGTCAAGTACATGTGAAGACATTTTCAATAAATGCAATTTTGACTTTGAAATAGGTTTTATATAATGCTTCTCTGAGCACTCAAAGACGCTTCTACATGAACTGGCAGATACTGTTAACTGACTGGGGCCTGGGCTAATGAAACTGAAAGTGCGGAGCTGTGTCCCTTTCAGTTAGTGTCAGCTGCTGGTCCACTATTTGCTCTATGTCTTATTTTCATGTTCTTATTCCTACTGAATGCACTCATGATCTTGAACAACAGGGCTATTGATTACCAGATTTCTAATACCAGATTTCTCTTTGATAGTGTCTCCAGATATGAAGACCCACAAACTGAGTTGACTAAATTGGCACAGGGTGTTTATGTTTTTTTTGTTTTTTTTTCTACTTGAGCCATTTGTTTTCAGGTCAACAAAACAAAACGGTAACATCTACCATACATGAGTTCTGCTACGCTAACCAACTCACCTTTGAGGGGATGCAGCCAACGTTCAGACATGTCCCTCCTAGAGTGTCATTCTTCTCCACACACACTGTCTGAAAACAGAAACACACATGCACACTTCTTTAGTGGAAAGTTTTGGTTGCAGTTACCCTCTGTCAAATACAAACACAAACACACACTCAAACACACACACACACACACACAGACACATACACAGACAGACTACAGAATGATCCCAATACAATAAGACAGGTAATGTGAAAAACGTGTATACATGGGTGTGGTGCACTGCTAATTTACATGCACATGTAGATACTAAGGTCCAATGGAAGAGGTTACCTTGAAGCCCAGCTGGGCTGCTTTGATGGCAGCCACATAGCCCCCAGGACCCGAACCCACCACAGTGACATCAGCATCGACTATAGGAGACGGAGATAGATGGGCTTGATTCATGAACAATGCCTGTAGCTTAACAGATTTACTGACACAACACAGGTCATAAGCCAACATAATAATATTGCTGGAAGAAGTGTAGATCATGGAATACTCATTATGCAAAGTGAAGTGCATACTTGTTTTGATGTAGGGTTCTTCTCACAGTCTACCAGGGAATGCTTGTGAGTGTGCATATAAATTCCAAATTTTACATATTAAGGAAGATTCTTACTTGGAGCATCGGCATATGTTCTTGCGTAGACTGTCGTCACTCCTTGAAGCCTAGACGGGATCACCTGACCTCGCTGGAGAACAAGGCGCAAATTACATCACGCAGGCGGAAACTCAATGCTCATAGTCATATTTTCTTATAGTGTAAGACAAATACACAAACACAAAGTCAACAACAGCGTCTACCTTGATCTTCTAATAGCGTATAGCGTTATGGCTTGCCTTCATCGTCCCGCACAGCCTAAGTTATCTTGCATGCTTCCATAAACTGTGGGACAGGAATTGTGTAACCATACTGGAAATGTCTATCACCCTCCTGCGTCAGTAGAGTAGGGTGAGATATATATAACTTGAAATCTGTCTGCCTAACGCTAACTTTAGATCTGGTAAATGTAACTTTGATTTTACTAGTGTGCTATACCGATAAATTAAATGTCATTAAAAAAAACTACCCGTTTCATATTTCACTACCTCTTCAGTGGTGGTTAGCTAGATTAAGTAGCCACAGTAAGCAGTTGACAGGACTCGTATCGTTGCTGCATATGATGATGCCTAGGTAGCCTCTGTTGACATTAGCTGGCTAGGTCAAAATCGTCAGTCAGGGAAAACATTCACTGCAAAAGCTAATTAGGAAAGAAATGATCACTTTCTGCGTCGCGGGGACATCTTACCTTAGCCACACTGCGACACAAAATATTCCAACTTTGCATGTTAGTTTAGTGATGGACCCACGAACAGGACAGTAACGTTGGGTAAGTTGCCTAAGTTGACCCTTTCGGCGTGGTGCAAAGTCTTTAAATCTAACGTGAATCTTCGACAGATTTGCAATTCATTCAAGGTCGTATGTGCTTCACAATGTGCAGTGTATGCCTGTTGTAGATCTGTCCGTGTTGCAGGTGTGGGCGAATCGTAGACGCTGGTGACTGAGCTTGTGAACTTCAAAGGCACAACCATAGAACACATTGAATTCACTCCTACGTGTTATGAGTGCTGCCACCTGTCGGCAAATGCCAACTGTAAACGCAGCAAACGATTATCGTGTATTTTTCCGTGGGTTTATTTGTCTTTGTTAGTCCTTATGATATATGCTTCTCTTTTTGAGGTTTTTCTTTTATGTTGCTGAGATGCTGTTCTCTTTTTTGTTCGCCATTACTGACACCAAACTCAAGTTTCAGACCAGTCTGCAGACCATTTTTTATGCGTCACTGCTACCTGTTTCTAAAGTATTGGACTGTGCAATGTGTATTCTACATCAAATGGTGTATTCTATATCAAATGGTGTTGCCAGATTGTCAACGGACGAATTTCCGTGTTACATAACTTTAATTGCCTGTGACGTTTACAAACGTTTTTAACCTTTTTATCTTGCTTCTCTAAATGTTCGGATCAACAAACTTAGAAAGGGACACAATCACATTCATCACCAGGGGGCGCTCTTTGTCACGATTTCCTTAGCTAAATGTATCCGTGCGGACAGAAAGGGGTCAGCCAAAACATGCATTGAGCCGAAAACTTCAATAATGAAGTCTGTCGGCGATGCAGTCTTTTATGTTCTCATCAAACATGAATTCGCGCAGACGTGAGTGAGGGCTTGATACGCCATCATGAGAGTGTGGATAGGCTAGGCAGTTAATGGTGATGAACTGGCGGTTGAAGTCATGACCTATTCACAAAGCACATTCACATAATTCACTAAAGCTTAAGGCTTTGTGAGGAAAGCAAGAGGCAAAGGCAAGCATTTGCAAAAAGAAGAGGATTTATTTTTCAATTTGTAAAACTGTGTTATATTGGAGATTCATAACCGGATTACCCAGTTAACATACACACACACATACAATACACACATACAGTACACAGGGCCTTGTCCATATCATAACACACAAGCACCCACATGTACATACATACAGAGAACTCTGAACTGGTTTATTATTCTTCAAAACATGTGCCTCTTATATGTGTACACACACACGCATACTTCTGTCCACCACATCCTACTCTAGACCTTGGAACTGGTCCACATACAAGAGCAGGTGACTTCATAAAAGGACACAAAGTGGGAGGTTCCTTAGGTTATCAAAGGACAGTTCACTCATAGTAATGGTGCAAATAACATGTACACAGACACTCTCTCTCTGTCAAACACACACACACACACACACACACACACACATATATATACAGAGGCAGAAAGACAAACACACACACACACACACACACACACACACACACACACAAATACAAGGAATCTTAACAAGTCAGGAAAACAGGCAAAAAGCACATAAGAGGCTTTGCCAGGACAAGAGACTGGATGCATGACGACATGCTTACTAAATGAAGAGGAAAATCTCTCTCTCCATCTCTCTCTCTCTCCATCCCTCTCTCTGTTTCTTCTCTCACTCTGCCTCCCTCTCTCCCTCCCCTCTCCTGCATGTTCTTCATCCCTCTTTCCCTCCTCTTACCCTCTCCATCATCCATCACTCACACACACACACTCACACACTCACAGACTCCCCTCTCTCACATGTTCTTTATCTCTCTCTCCTCTTATCTGTAGTGTTTTGTTAAAAGGAGTATGTTTGCATCCCCTCTCCATCACACACACACACACACACACACACACACACACACACACACACACACACTCCCTCTCTTTCTGTCAGTGTGGTGGGTCTTACTTTGAAGTTCTTTGGGACTGAGGGGATGTTCTCTCACACAGCCTAAAACTCACAAACGTCTCTCTCTCTCTCACACACACACAAGACAGCTGGATTAAGCTTTCCAAAAGGCTCAGAGCTCAAGTACCAAACAACAGAGAATGTCTTCACACCTAGGACACACCCTACAAACACACACACACACACACACACACTCTTCCTTCATGTCTGCTAAGAGAGACATCAAACACACCATGAACACACTGTGAAAAGGCTGTAAGTGTTTTAAAAAAAATATTTCTCCTTCCGTTTTAGCTACAGTTTATCTGTGGTCTAGAACAGTCTTTTGGTTACACCTTCCTGTCTTTTGCACCTGTGATAGACAGACAGACACACCCACACACACAATCAGTTGGGCAGTATCATGCGGCCCACAGCACACTGCACGTGGTCCCAGTTCTTCCAGATGACGGCGAGCAGACACACACTTAGGAAGGTTCCAAAGACGTGCAGGCGACTGCGCAACAGGGGCGCAGTGAACTTGGCTGCCGTGGAGACACACACCAGGATCACCGTGGCGATGGCCAACATGATGTTGATACATTTACCCAGCAGCACCTGGGAGAAGGAGAAGACAGAGACATTGTGTGTGTGTAAGGTCTGAGTGTTTAGTGTAGTGTGTGTGAGGGAGTCTGCTGGAATCAGAATCATGTGTGTGTGAGACTGAGTGATTGAATGAATGTTTGTCTCAATAACAACTTTCGCTTGTGTTAATGTCCGGGTGTGTATAATGACTGAGCATGTTTGTGTGTCTGAAAGTAAGACTGCACAAGTGTGTGTGTGTGTGTCTGTGTGTGTGTGTGTGCGTGGTTTTGTTTGTGTGTGTTAGTCCCTGCATGGATACATACCTTGGCATCTGCGCTCTCCAGTTGAATGATCTGCTGTTGCTGCTGTTGTAACTCCAGTTTAGACACACGTGTCTGACATGCCTCTAGCACCTCCTGAAAGTACACGAGAGAAATGATACAGTTAAAAGACTTATGGACTAGGAGATTTATGGAGTATGTATGTATTAACGCATTTGTGCACCCACGTTTGTATGTGTGTGTTTGTGTGTGTACCTGAATATCTCTGGCCCTCTCATAGGCCTGGTAGGCCACTTTCTCCTCTATGCTGGCCAGCTCCTGCTTTAGATTGGCTGTTTCATTCTGATGAAGCTCCGTCAGATCATTCAACTGATCCTCCAACCGTTCATACCTAACTCAGAGAGAGAGAGAGACAGAGAGAGAGAAATGTCAAAGAGATGATAAGATCAATGTCCATCTATGATGCTTATTCTATGCACATTATGCACCTGCTAACAAAACAGACTTGAACGCTGACTGGAGAGGTATTAATTACTTGTTATCTATGCTCCATGTTCTCCAAACAGACGGATAAACAGACAACAGAGGACAGAGGACAAACGGACAGAGAGAGACTACAGTAGGAGCCCAGCTTGCAGAGAGGTGGTGCGGTAGCCTTGGGAAGGACATGCAGCGAGGCAGAGGACTCTCTCACCTATGAGTGCAACAGGTGATGTATGTGGGCATGTAAAACAGACGGCACACCTGAGCACATCTTGGCTGACTACACCCAGCAGGGCATTTGCATGGCTGGTCTTATCTGCTGTAGTGTCCCAATGTGAATAGACATCTCTCATCTCTTTTCTACTTTGTGTGGATGAGTGTGTGTGTGTTTTACTAATGTTTACTCACAAAATGAAATTTGACAGTTGGTATGTTTGTTTCAGTGTACATGTATGTTTGTGTGTGTGTGTGTATATATATATATATATATATATAAACAATAAGACTATATATAGACTATATATATATATGTTAATGTAATACTTCCATAGTCTCTCTACATTTCTAGCATGAGATGCACAGCCCATAGCCCATGACCCATTTTTAAGCAGCTCCATCACAAGCAGGCAAAAAAAACTAAATACAATTATTCATTCATACATCATTCATTACAAAACCACTCACAACGCATCTTTGTTTCCCAGTCCAGTCCAGGGACTGTTCTATGTGTTGAAACACACTCCATAAACCCAAACATCTATTCAGCATAAAACACTGGATGATTTAGTAGAGGATGACCCACTTGCCCATACACTGATAACACGTTTTCCAGGTCACCCTGGCACACTTTAAAAAAACGGAGCCAGACGGGTATTATTAACATCTATCTCTAAAGACGACCACAGACACATACTGTTAACGTCTATTTCTAAAGATGACCACAGATGCATACTGTTAACGTCTATCTCTAAAGACGACCACAGACGCATACTGTTAACGTCTATTTCTAAAGACGACCACAGACGCATACTGTTAACGTCTATCTCTAAAGACGACCACAGACGCATACTGTTAACGTCTATTTCTAAAGACAACCACAGATGCATACTGTTAACGTCTATCTCTAAAGACGACCACAGACGCATACTGTTAACGTCTATTTCTAAAGACAACCACAGATGCATACTGTTAACGTCTATCTCTAAAGACGACCACAGACGCATACTGTTAACGTCTATTTCTTAAGACGACCACAGACGCATACTGTTAACGTCTATTTCTAAAGACGACCACAGACGCATACTGTTAATGTCTATCTCTAAAGACAACCACAGATGCATATTATTAACCATCTCTGAAGACGACCACAGACACATACTGTTAACGTCCATCTCTAAAGATGACCACAGACACATACTGCTAACAGCTATCTTTAAAGGTGATCACGTACACTACTGTTAACATCTATTTCTAAAAATGACCACAGACACATATTGTTAATATCTAACCCTATTTCTAAAGACGATCACAAACACATGTTGATATCTATGTTGACTTCTAAAGATAATGACTGACACATATTATTAATAACTATTAATACCTAAGCTCCTCTCTAAAGACGACCACAGACGCTTAGTTGACCACTGCAGCAAATAGTGGCCTAAATGTAGGCTTGCAACAGTTACAGCTTTAAGGGCATTTATTGTGTCTAAGCAAATCGGCCCCCACCCAGCCCGACAGGGAAGAGGGAGCTGAGATGGTAAGGCCCCATGAGCAAGGACAAGGCTGGGAGGGTTTGGTGGCATGTACTCTTGACCAATCACAACCCATGTCATCCACACTGTGGACCAATCACAACCCATGTCATCCACACTGTGGACCAATCACAACTCCTGTCATCCACACTGTGGACCAATTACAACCCATGTCATCCACACTGTGGACCAATCACAACCCATGTCATCCACACTGTGGACCAATCACAACCCATGTCATCCAAACTGTGGACCAATCACAACCCATGTCATCCACACTATGGACCAATCACAACTCCTGTCACACACACTGTGGACCAATCACAACTCTTTCAGGGCGTATCTGAGCCACAGGGCACTAAAAAGGAGAGAGAGAGTGAGAGTGTGTGTGTGTGTGTGTGTGTGCACGCGCGTCTGTTCCTCAGCCACTATTTCTCATCCCTGTTCCTTTTCCTCTGTCTCCAGAAGTGTCTACTGTGTGTATGTGTGTGTGAGCAGCACACTCTCAACCTCAAGTGCTAAAATCAAGACATTTCTGTTCCACCAATCAATGAATTTCTTACTCTCCATCTCTCTTTCTATCTCTCAGACAGACAGTCTTTCACACTCTCTTTCTATCCATTCCTTGCTGCTGTGCTACATCTGGGTAAACCCATCAGATCAGATTACGCCAACGCCCTGGTGTGTGACATAATACTACACACTCTCCTAATCCCAGGCTGGGGCCGGCAGAGATTAAACACGCTCAACACCTGACTGGGCTCATGACAGATTACTCATGAGGCACTAAGGAAGGGGATTACTGTCAATGAGTGTTGAAAACTACAATGTATTCTATGCAAGTTTTTGTTCCTAATCATGAATATCATTATACTTCTCTGGGATGGTGTATATTATTAATAATCACAAGAAACATTTCTCTAGGATGTACTTTATTATATAATGTTTTAGTATATGGTATGGAAGTATAAATATATAAATATAATATAGACCTATCCTTTGTCTATGTTTTATAGACCTACACCTCTAATATGAAGCTGACCTGCATGTCGTAAAATATAAAGTTATGTTCCTAATAAACTACTTCAATCTCTGGCTCTTTAACTCAGTTTTGTAAGGTGTGTGCTCTATTCCAACACATAACTGTGACACAAAGTTTTGGATGCTTGGAGCTGCACCCCTGAATCTGTGTGTGTGTGTGTGTGTGTGTGTGTGTGTGTGTGTGTGTGTGTGTGTGTGTGTGTTATGCCGGACATGTTTGGCCAGTTCAAGTGTTTAAGGGCCAAGGTGAGACGAGAGCCCTGACTGAATAATTCATTTGAACCACTGGGATGCAGCCAGGGGCTAAGAATCCTCTATTGTACTTTAAACTAAAGAGGGACTGTCTGTGCATGCTGCCAATCATGCGTGGGTGCTCATGCAAGATGCAGGCAGCCAACTAACTCATACGCATGTGTGTGAGCATATGCATGCATTACTCATACAGTATGTACATACATGCAGTATGTGTTCATATTCTTATGTCTGTGGGCATAGCAAAACCTCCTTTAGGTTTCGAGACAGATTTCTGTGTATGCTAGACATTTGCTGAGTGTACATTTATTTTGAGTTCTTTGAGCCTTTCCCATTCACTCATTACTGCTGGGCCCTGCAGAATATACTTGATGAATCTGCAATCTAAAATGCTGTTACCTGAAACAACCTTATTGAATTTGGACTCATATCTGCTATTGGATGGCCTAGCTGAACATACGTCTGTTATTGGATGACCTTGCTGAACACACATTTGTTATTGGATGACCTCGCTGAACACATGTTTGTTATTGGATGACCTCGCTGAACACACGTTTGTTATTGGATGACCTTGCTGAACACACGTCTGTTATTGGCTGGTCTTGCTCAACACACGTTTGTTGTTGGATGGCCTCCCTGAACACACGTCTGGTTAGCCTTTAAACACCCTTTTATTTGACATTACTTCAAGGTGGACCTCCTGCAGTGCCTCTCCTTGTGCAGAGTCTGGGTCATGAAGCTGAGGTCTCCTACACACACACACACACACACACAGTACCTCCATCTCTCCTCCTGCAATGTCTGGGCCATTAAACTGAGGTCTCTCTCTCTCTCTCTCACACACACACACACACACACATACACACACACAGTACCTCCATCTCTCCTCCTGCAATGTCTGGGCCATTAAACTGAGGTCTCTCTCTCTCACACACACACACACACACACACACACACACACACACAGTACCTCCATCTCTCCTCCTGCAATGTCTGGGCCATGAAACTGAGTCTCTCTCTCTCACACACACACATCCTGTACCTGTATCTCTCCTCCTGCAATGTCTGTGTGATGAAGCCATAGTCTCTCTTGAACTGCGTCTTGAGCGCCTCCATGTCCTCTGCCAGCTGTAGCTGGGTCTTGCGGATCTCTCGCACCTCCTGCAGAGCCTCCACTAGCCTGTAGGTGGTGTCGTTGTGCCCTCCGTGCCCACCTGCCTCACCTGTGCCCCCTCCTCCGTCACCCGTGCCCTGTGAGCCTGTGCCTGCTCCCCCGGCGCCCGTGCTGTCCACCGAGTCGGTGGTGCCCGTGGAACATTCGTCGTCGCTGGGCGGGTACTTTGCCTTGGAGGTGATGGTGGCGCTTCCGCTCAGAGTCCGACTCGCCGGCCCACCATCCCCCACCTGGAAGCTGCCACTGCTGCTGCCGCCCCCAACCCCCGACCCCCCTGAGCCCGTCTCCATGGAGCTCTTGAGATGGGCGATGTTATCAGCACTGCCAAACTTGTTGCGGATGAGGTTGGCAAACTCACGCGGCTTGCTAAAGAAGAAGGGGGACGTGAGACTCACCCCGGGTCCCACCGTCTTCACCTTGTCCAGCGAGGGGTGCTTGACCTCCCGTGGGGCACCATCCTTCAGCAACACACACTCCTTCAGGCTGTCCTTGGAGGCCGTTTTGCTGCTGCCCTCCTTGCTGTGGGCGCTGCTGGCAGCGTTGGAGGAGGAAGAGTGCTTGGCACCGTTCTCGTTCTCCCGCATCCTGCGGTGGTACTGTTCCAGCTTTTTCTGTAGAGCTGTTATACTCAGGGCTGACTTCCGGTTCTTCTTTTCAAACACCTCAACAGCATGAGGAAGGAAAATGGTGTGAATTTAATTTTAATTTAATACACCCGATTCATTCAAAACAACTGAGGAAGAGAGAAATTAGTTTGATTTCATTTAACTGCAATCAGTTAATCACACCAAATCTAATTGAATGATAACTCAATTAATGTGAGTTAAATCAAGTAATTTAATTGAGTGGAATTAATTAAGGGATGAAAAATAAGATTTAATTGAATTAAACTAATCTGGAAAAAAACAAAATTCACGTCAATTAGAAATAGAGATAGAAATAATTGTTTTTTTGTGCTGAAGAGAGAAGTGCTGAGCCTCTGAAAGAACTAGTTCCCACATCAGTCTCTCACTGGGAAGAACTAGTTCCTACATCAGTCTCTCACTAGGAAGAACACGTTCCCACATCAGTCTCTCACTGGGAAGAACTAGTTCCTACATCAGTCTCTTACTAGGAAGAACACGTTCCCACATCAGTCTCTCACTGGGAAGAACTAGTTCCTACATCAGTGTCTCTCTTGTGCAATACGACTGCTCCTCTATAAGCACAGCACAGCATTTTTCAAAAATTCAAGATGACGTTTTGGGCTTATTTAGGTTTCATTATCAGGACAACAGAGAGAAGTTAGGAAACCAGTGGAGCTGAGTTTGGAATTGAGTAATGACCTCAAGGGAGCCTGAAACCTGACCACCCTCATAAGTGGTACCATGCACCTTTTACCACACTTGTTGCATGCATCACAGCTGTTGCTTGTTTGTGATCTATGTGTGTGTGTTTGTGTGTGTGTGTGTGTGTTTGTGTGTGTGTGTGAGGTATTCTGGACCTATTAGCCCTATTGCACCTTACTATTATGTGTGTCTGTTGCTTGTCTGTGTTGTTTCTACCTTTCAACCCTTACCAGCTGTTGTTTGTCTACATTGTTAACCATTTGTGTGTGTGTGTGTGAGTGTGTGTGTGGCCTCCTCCACCTTCACACCCTCACCTGTCGAATGCGTCCTAACTGCTGTTTGTCTGCACTGTTGACCAGCTTGAGGTATTCGGCCACATTCTCGTCCCGGGCTGTCTGCTCGATCTTCAGCTGCTCTGTCACTTTAAGGATCTTCTGCTGCAGGCTGTCCAATCCGCCGCGGCTACGACCCGGCCCATCACCGTCCAAGTCTGTCTCTGAGTCACCCCGCCACAGCAATGCCGGAACATTCAGCAGATTGGACTCGCTGGAGTGATCCGCCTAAAGCACATACACACACACACACACACACACTGGAGTGATCAGCCTACAGTGCAAGCACACACACACACACACACACTAGAGTGATCAGCCTACAGTGCAAGCACACACACACACACACACACACACACACTGGAGTGATCCGCCTACAGTGCAAGCACATACACACACACACACACAGGAGTGATCCGCCTATAGCACATATACACACATACACAAATATGCAGCGTCACGGAGGAATATGCCCCTTTCAAAAAAGAATTTCTTCTAACAACTGTGGATGCACACACAGTTAAATCACCAACACGCACACAATAATAATAATAATAAAAACTATTATTCTCCATTATAACGTACACACTTGTCTTTTCGTTATGTTTTTGTTATGTTTTTTTTTTTAGTTTATTTTCTCTGGATGTGGACATGTTTTCTCAAGGGCAGGCTAAATGAGCATCTTGGGGCTATTGGCTACCCTAAGCTATGATTCCCCTCTGAGCTTCGTTCCAGGGGAACTCTGATGTCAGCAGGCCTCTGTTTTTACTTTAGCGAGCATTGTTACACGTCAGGCCAGAACCCCAGTGTAAACTGTTTCAAGAGAGTTTGATTCCTAGCGTCATAGCGGTTACCACCATATATATATATATATTAACTAGATGCTATATGTCCATGGTTACCACAGGGTTTTGTTTTTAGCATCCAGTATGTTATACAACATAGAGGAAGCAGTTTGGGAACGAAATAGAACCTTCAAACAAGGTTTTTCTTTTTATTGTTGAAACAGTGCACAGATTTAGCATTGACCGAATTTACACACGCTTCATTATCCAAGTCAGTATTCTAGTGCATTTAAATACAGTCTGACATTCAGTCACACTTGACTTCCTTATCAAATAGGAATCTTGGCTATGTAGCTAGGTATTTCTCCTGCTTTGTATTATAAAGTCATTTCATCCAGATGGATCCTCAGATCCAGCCATGGAAAGCTATTAGGAACATGTCAATCAAACAGATTGACAACATTGGCGTACTTGCGCTGACTGTGATTCAGGCCTTATAGGGTTAACCAGCGATCAGTCAGAGGCAGTCCTATTAATTCCACTATGTAGTCAGACTGCTGAGCAAAGGCAGGGTGAATAAAAACAGACAGACTTGGAGAGGTTTGTTAACACGGAGATCCTCCCTTATGCCTGCAGCAGCACATTTACTGAAAGAGGCTCTGACGGGCGGCAAGGGGGTGGTTACTAAAATAATATATTAAAAAAGAGCATCTGAAACATTAGTGGTTTTAAACATCTTTCTGTTATAGTGCCAAAGATGATGGGACACATCCTCTAAGTAAATATGTGTTTCACTCTCGCCTATCCAAATACATACATACATACATACATACATACATACATACACACACACACACACACACACACACACACACACACACACACACACACACACACACACACATACATACATACATACATACATACATAAATAAATAAAGGGACTTTTCAGAACACATCACAGAAGGTGTGGTTTCTATGGCAGCACACCAGCAGAATACACCAGGATCAAGTCTCACTACATTTGGAGAGACACTGTATTTTCCAGCTGTGTGTGTGTGTTTTGGTTTCCCTATGCGTGCCTCCATCCTCAGTAGACTGTTTGTGCTGATGCCCCAAGGCCAGAGAACTCGGGCCAGAAACTGGGCCAAACTCTCACACATAATCACACGTGAGTACAAAACAAACAAACACACACACACACACACACACGAATAAAGCAAACACATACGGTCCTTTTCACCCTGAACACTTTATGATGTTGAACTTCACTCATCTCACTTCTCTCTATCTTTCCCTCTCCTTCCAGAGAAAAGAGGGGCGAAATGAACACAGTCTGGTAGAGACACATTAGGGCTACAAATGTCAGAGGTGGTAAACAGTGTCTGTGTGTGTGCGTGTGTGTGTGTGTGTGTGTGACATAAGATTACAGCCCTCCTGCTCTGGCTGCCCTGGATGAAGGCTATTATACAATGTGCCTGTGTGTGTGTGTGTGTGTGTGTGTGTGTGTGTGTGTGTGTGTGTGTGTGTGTGTGTGTGTGAAAACTACAGGATGAGAGAATAAGAGGAATGAACAGCAAAGACAATAAGACTCTGATAAATGCTATTAGTATCACAAATGCCAATTACAGAAAATGACCTCACTCTAATGTCATAAACACACCGGTTGGTACAGTAGCATTCCAAGGCTTTGAATATTCGGTGATCCAAGCTTTGTGTTATCTTCAGGTCAATACATGCAACACAGCACCACAAACCAGATGAGTTGGCCTGAAGATAAGGCCTGTTAGAATTAATTTATGTATGTGTGTGTGCATATGGGGTGTGTTTGTGGGAGGTGGGATGCATAATGTGTATGTGTGTGTGCACATGTGCAAGCATGTGTGTGTGTGTGTGTGTGTGTGCGTGTACCTATCTACTCTTTCACAGTGGAATCTTGAAAGTAGGCCTAGGTCACTTCTCTCTGATAAGCTTGCAGAAATATGATGACCAAAAACACAGAGACAAACAATCTTATCTCCTGGGACGGCTTACGGCTTGTGAAACGGCCAAATCCTCATATCTTACAGTCTATATCGTGGTTACAGCAGACCTTAGCCAAGCCCAAGTGTGTATAAGGTACACACACCACCCACAGGCATTTATTTTCCTACCCTGACCCTCACCCCCACCCCCACCCCCACCTCTTGAACTGAACTGAAATGGGATACTGCTGTATGACCTACTGCACAGGACTCGTACGGAGGCTGAGAGGTGCCACTTTGTACCAAGAGGCTTGTTGCTTGTGTGATTAAAATTATGGGCTCACTTTTTAGTCATATAGTTAAAGACTCGTAGTTGCTAACTAGCAGTATAGTATAGTATTAGTATAGTTAAAGACTCGTAGTTGCTAACTAGCAGTATAGTATAGTATTAGTATAGTTAAAGACTCGTAGTTGCTAACTAGTAGGCAACTTTGTTGCTCACCCCCCCCACTGCACTCATTCACATTCTGTACTTGACTCCAGTCCTGCAGTCTCATCTTCTTGAAACCTTAAAACCTTAAAAAAATGTGATTATAAACATCTTGTCAGCAAATATGGTGTGGTAGAGGGAAGCCCAGTACTGTACTTGTGTGTGTGTGTATGTGTGCGTGTGCATGCGTGTGTGTGTCCACGGAGAGCGAAAGGGTGTGTGTGACCCTTCTGTTTGTTTCCAATTCAACCCCCTTTCTCCTCCCCTTTCTGTGACTCTCACCTGGGCCAGACTCATACTGTGACTCTCACCTGGGCCAGACTCATACTGTGACTCTCACCTGGGCCAGACTCATACTGTGACTCACTGGGCCTCCTTCCACTCTACCTACTCACACTACAGGGTCATTCCACGAAAAATGATTTTCTCTAACGTCCATTACAGCAATAAAATGCCATGGTATATAAGCCCAATTACTATTTGTGGCTGTAGACAGAATGTACATGAAAACATTTCACGTAATCATTTACGTCATACAAATACCAGGACATTCTGAAAACGGAGTGGAGTGGATATTTTTATTTTTATTACCAGGACATTTTATTGCTGTTAGAATGCTGTAAAAATCTGTTTTCTGTGGAACAGCCCAATGGTGAATAGCCAGCCACATGTAGTGTACTGTACACAGGGCAGTGGTAGCATAGCGCTTAAGGAACCTGGCTAGTGTGCTAGTAACCTGGAAAGTTATGGGTTCAAATCCTGTCTGCCACCATGGTGCCCTTGAGCAAGGCACTTCACCCTCACCCTCCACCACTTCAAGTTGCTCTAGGGGACACTGGCCCTGAACAGTTGATAGTTGACAAAATGTAAGTCGCTTCGGATAAAAGCGTCTGCTAAATACATAAATGTAAATGGCATCAATAACAACCTACAACCATACACTATTTACGAACCTTTTCCCAAATAAATGAATCCTACATTAAGGCATATGATACAGTAATACTCTAAGCACAATGTAACTAGAGTACTGCACTCCACTGCTACACAGGCTATTGTAGTAATACATTAGTGCACTACACAGTGAGGAACCACCATATGCGTATACACTAGGCATAGAGTAATTTAAAGCACAGGGTATGTGTCCGCACGTGTTGGTCCTGACTAGTTGGATCCCCCCTGTGTGTGTGCGTGTGTGTGTGTTTGCTGGCAGGGATAAAGTGTGTTGGTCCCTGACCCCAAAACCCTGCCTGCAACCTCTCTTCCCTGACTTGATAAGCACAGCGTTATCACACTGAGCAAACCAACAATCGCAGGCAGGGGAAGAGGAAAGGGTTACTCACCTTTACTAGATATAAGTAGTAATAAACACTAGGGTCTCTCCACTCCATACACACACACACACAGTCCTGCACACACACATAGTCATGCGCGCACACACACAGTCCTGCACACATGCATGCACGCACGCACACACACACACACACAGTCATGCAAACACACACAGTCCTGCACACACACGTAGTCATGCGCACACACACACAGTCCTGCACACATACACACACACACACACACACAACACAAACACGTGCACACATGCAAAGGAAAACAAGCCCAGTCAAAAACCCAAGCAAAGGAAAATAAATAAATGGTCTATCTGATCCATCTCAAAGACCGTTATCACCCAACAGGGCTTACGGTTGGATACACACTCGCTCCATATGGCCCACGTAACATCAACAAGGTAAGACTAACATTTAAAAAAGGATCCAAGTCATTTATTATGTCCTTTTACAAAATAAAAACATAATAACAAAATGTCAATCTTTAACCATTTAATCTTTTCCTAAAAATATAGGGTAAAAATACTGTAGAATGAAATGTCTATGTAGCCAAAACAAGATCTTAGTCATCTTCAACTTCTGAACACTTAATTAGCCATTAAGCTAGATTAATGTATCCACAAGAAGCATAATTTTAAGCCTGAAGAAATGAACATTCCGTGCTAGACATGACACGAAACACTACCATGCATTAACATAATATTTTGCATCATGACACAATGGTGCATTGTAACGTTCCTATCCCACACCACCCCACAGAGCCAACAGTGTCAACAGGCAGTTAGCATTTCTGTATGGGAATACAGCTCTATTGCGTACAACCTGGGATGTACCATTGCTAGAACTTTTATTGTTGTTTTATATTGACAAAATGTTTATTTTACCAAATACGTGCCAATTTTTTAAACGAGAGCCATCATTTCAGTAAACGACTAGTCAAACAAGCACACATTCACTTGATGCAAAATGACACTTCCCAGGTCCTGTTGTATGCAGTAGCACAATGGCACTTCAGCTACTGCCACTGAAGGCGCTAAATCCAATCTGCTAAGGCTTACAGCTAACTATTAGCCATAGCAGTGTGGTCAGTAACCATTAATCCTTTGGCCTCCTCAGATTTCTAATCATCTGACTACTCAATCTGCACTCCTATTTCTATTTTAGTAAAACAAATCTAAACAAGTCAAACAAGCCACTAAACCCACTAGTGAACATTAACCTTCAATCAACCATGCTAGGTGAGAGCCTCTCTGCCATAGGCCACCTGTTATTAAATGAAACCTAAACTAGACTAAAGTAAAGTGGACAGACCCAAGAGTCTGTCTTTTTCACTTGCTTCCTGTTAATCTTCACTATTCTCTCAGAACAAACAAAAATACACTTTAAACAACAATAGAAAACCCAAAACAGATGCATTGTTTAACACATCTATAACAGATGTATGTACCACGATAGAGTATATTTGGATGCCACACAGAGGAAGTACATATGCCAGAGATTTCAACAAAAATGGTCAAATCTAGGCAGACGTGAGTGTCTGTTTACAGTGTTCAAAAGACACTCACTGCACATCCTCTGGTTCTTGTGTGCATTGCACTACGCTGTCCATTGACTTTTACAGGCAGTGGGCAGACAAAAAACACCAGAGCGAAGACTGAAAACACAAGCAGATACTGATGAAAACACAAGTAACACACGCATGCCAAATGGCTGCCATTAGAGAATGTATGTAATAGGCCTACATATTAAAAAAAGCAACAAAAACATTTATTATTAAATACAAAAAAATAGAACAATTTATATACATGTTTATAATATACATTTAAAAAATAACATTCATGCTAATCTTTTAAAATATGCATTCAGATTAGCACACAGTACTAATCCATGAATTTGACGATCACAAACATGGGCCTAGTCTAACCACCACAAATACTTAACACTAATCCCTTTCCACAGACAGCCCAAACAATTACAGCTATCCTATCCCCCTAAAACGCTGTTAATTCACACCGAAACAAACAACTATTGTGATCCTCCAAGGAGTGGGCCATTTTTTGTGTAGGCTATTCAATTGCACACAGACATAAGCCTCTTTCCCTACATAATATCTATATTTCTACAGACATTGCTATCTTATATTTTCTATTTCAGTACAGAGGACCACTGTTTGTTGATATAACCGGATAAATACAGATACACAAAACTAGCAAATCAATCAGAATTCCCCAAGCTTCTTGACAAAGAAGCAAACATCAGCTTAATTCTCCACTTGAATGCATTGTAAGCCACTTAGGATAAATGTGTCATCTAAATAAACGTCAAACCTCTGAAAGGTTTACTGAAGATTCTTGGTGACCCTTCTTGAATGTATACGTTGATTTACAACTCATGAAAAGCGTGCATCATCACAGGCATAGACCTCACTCATGTCTGGGAAAAGGAAAAGTCATATGATGTCAGGGACGTTTCGGAGTGTGTACTTTTTTCCTACCCAGTCCTATTCAGCCACAGCAGATTTTTTCCTAATGACATGCTTTTACACCTTCATAGAAACAAATCTTCACATAGTGCAGTAAAGACACACAGACACACACCTTTACTCATCCATAAACCTGCTGGAGGAAACAAACACACACACACACACACACACACACACACACACACACATCCTTACTCATCCATACACCTGCTGGAGGAAACATATACACACAAACACACACACACACACACACTTATTATTGTGGAAACACAAACACTCACTGCTATTCTTGGTTTGGCAGGCAGAGATTGTTCTGCATGTGCTGACCTCCATATGAAACCCCACCCAAACTACTGTACACACACACATCAATCATATCTAACCAGAAGTAGCGTACATCACCATCACAATGACTTCTGTTATTGCAGACCACAGACACACAAGCACACAACAAGAATACACTGAGACGCAGCATATTTCTTTCTCTCTCTCCCTCTCCCTTCTCGAAGTCTCTCTCTCCCTCTTTTTTTGTCATTTTCTCTCTCCTTCCCTCTCAGCCTAACTCCGTTATTCAACTATTCTCCCCCTCTCTCCCTTTCTCTCCATAGTGCAGATTAACAGCATGAGCGAGAGGGATGAGAACCATCCCAGCTGGTGTGAATGGGAAGTCTGTCTGTCTGTCTGTCTGTCTGTCTGTCTGTCTGTGTGTGTGTGTGTGTGTGTGAGAGAGAGAGAGAGAGAGAGTTCAGTAATCCTGTCAAAACAACTCCACATTGGAGGCAATGTGGTGAAAACGATACGAGCCCCCGCCCCCCCTCCACACACACACACACACACACACACACACACACACACACACAGTGAGAGAGACAGAGGCCTAACTTTACAAAGTTACAGTGCACAACTAACCAGATTTTGTGGGACACAGAACTCTACAGTCTGTGCCATTTAACAGGTATCACATCTGTTTATCACCTATAAGGCTATTCAGTCTTATGACTCAGGCTTTTTGTTCTGTTTTTTAGTGACCAATACTGTCTCTGCAGAGCAACTGAAACAATGATTTACCAGCGCTCAGAAGCTGACTGGGTGAAACTCAAGCTGTTTTAATGCTCCTCCTTTAATGTCCTGGGAGAGAAAAAACTACTGGGCTACTTCCACACAACTGTCCACAGTCAGGAGGTGATATGAACTACCTGGCTACTACTATGGTCACAGGCTTCTTCTTTCACACTGTGTGTGTGTGTGTGTGAGTGTGTGAAAGGTCCTTAATTTACTTACTTATGCCAGTAGCTAACTTCTGAATAACAAAACACATGGCCACATAATCTCCCTCACTTACACCACACACTAACACAAAGAAGAACACAGACACAGATACACTGACACACACACAGAGGGAGAGAGAGAGAGAAATACACACTGTTTAACCTTTGGCATCCGTACACATTCTGATCAACAGCCTGATCTGCCATGACACCAGCTTTCCAGGAAAGCTAGTACATTTAATCCACTCTCTTTCTCACCCTCAAATACACACACACAAAATGCTACATTAGCAGGCCTGTAAGTGTGTGTGTGGGCACTGTAATCTGAGCAACCTGATTCCCCCGTCAGAAGACAAAAGAAACTGATCAACCAATCTCACTGCAAAAAACATATGGCCAAATCGTGTATTGAGTTATTAAGTGATGTCAGCCGCATGAACTGGGCAATAGGACACCAACCATATGAGCCTGAGGGGAGGCGGAGACACGAGGGCAGGTGACCGACATGGCGCGGGAGAGAGTGAATGAAGTGACCGCGCGAGTTGTGCGTGTGCTGTCCGCAGTCATGTGGGGGGTGGATTCCGGCTGTTACCGTGACAACGGAGCGAGCCTGCTGCTCGCCAGGCTACAACAGAATGCCCCTCGCGCAATCCCTCCAACAAGTGCGCTGCGTGTGCCTGTGTGTGTGTCGCTATGTATGAATCGACAATTATATCTAAACATACCACACAGAACCTCACTTAAGCAAATGTCTGAGTCATAAGCTCAATATTAAATTTAAAAAATATATATATTCACGTGGTTCACTTCTCACATTATTGTCTGAGTAAGTATAATAGTAATAGTAGTAGTAGTAATGTCATTACTATGTAAGTGCATGCTTGCAGCACACAAAAAACTCCTACAAGCCCAGCTCGCAGAGTACCGACGTACTGTTCGCCCGGGACGTGCTTGCAACAGAGTGGGCTGCATGCGAACGCATGCTTGGCATATGCTGGTGAGTAGGCGTCCAAGTTTGGCGAGGAAGTCAATGTAGTTGCTGTAGTATTGTATAGTTCTGTTTGAGATCAGTGCAGCAAAAATCAACTTCAGGTCTAGCGCAAACACCACATCCTTAGGCTCATATTACCGGCTTGACCAGTCTAGTTACTATAGGTCTCATACACAGCATCTGCTGCTCCCCGGTCTTGGTTTGTAAATACAATGGTCGCTCACAGCTGCTCTGCCAGCAACGATAAATTAACGAGGCAGCTATACCCAGCGCTGCAATTTTAATGAGACTAGTAGCCTATGTTAAGGCGTATTAACATTTTTAGCTTAACATCTGTCAAATCTCAATGTTTTTGACCCATCCCGATAAGACATCTGCCATTGCTGATGAAGAAGAGCGTAAAAACCCTGCGCAAGACTGATGGTCGGTATTACATTTTAATCCTACTTAAATTAATGAGAATACTTTACTTTGTGTGGTACGGTAGAGACGGTAACTCACAGTACCGCTAGGCTAACAAACCACCATTGTCAAGCAAGTAGATTGTGGTCTTGCAAACTCGATAAAGCCAGGGGTTCAGTTACGACTACATCTGCATAAATTCCACGGTTGACAGACACTGAGCACAAAAAGCAATAGCATACCATTCGGTCGCAGGTGCTTCGGTTTTTCGCTCGCTCAACTTCGAATGAACTTTTCTCCCCAACAAAATCCACACCGGGCATAGTCTCGCGGATTAACCCGGTGATATGGCATCTGCTACATCCCGATCCCGGTCTTGCTGATCCAGCCCGCTCGCAGGAGGGTACGGCTGGACACGCTGGCTACTAATGCAGTCCTCCGATCTTGCCCGGGACACAAAACACACACAGCACGAGACTCCTCCCACCTCGCGCTGGGGTGACTCTGATGAGAGGTGGGCGGGGCTTCCACAATACAAACAATGCCCACAATAGATAAGTAATTGCCAATTTAGAAATAATCCTATCCGGTGTGAAACACTAAGGTATATTAAACACAAAAGTATTTTATAACATATGTACAATGTACAAGCAAATATCTAGGCTAGGCCTAGAAAATGAAATGATCCATGTTCAGCATCTCACAATGCAAAGTATCTTACAAGGGGTTTTCAAAGTTTATTGGGCTGGGGATTCCTCATGGAGCTTTTTTTCTAGGACCCCTTACAAAACACAAATGTAACCATATAAGATTATAGCCATGTGTTTATTCAGATGCCTTTGAACTCTTATTCTAAAAACATATCTTGCCAATACCACATCACATTGCATTTGGCAAAACTTGACAGTGCAGGAGCAGTTTTAAAAGGATTGATTTTATTTGTCAAAGCTAGGCCTACTGTGTTAAAAAATACTGTTTGTTTCACATAAGTATGTATGGGCTCTATGTTGAACCAATGTTATAGGCCACAAGGGCTCCCCAAACAGCACAGACTAACCTCAGAATGTTCAAATTCTGCCGGGGAACGATAAACACACCGTTCCTGAATCCTGGCCAATTTTAAACCTCCCCCTGCTATTGAGAAGCACAGGGGGAAAACACTGTCAAAACACTGGTTTTCACAAACTTCCTCAGGACCACATGCACAGTGATGCACTTTATTATGCTGCCTCTCTGGGATGCTCGTTTCTGGTGAAATATTAATATGGACAAGTGAAAATTATTTGGACTGTGTGTGTGTGTGTCAAGTCTGTTTCAGTGTGTGCATGTGTGAGTGAGCTAGAAGGAGCAGTAATAAGCGAGTGGAATAGAGATGTAGGCAAATTCACAACACTTTTACCATGCTCAACAGCATGTCACCAGATATCCCACAAAAGCTCTCCTAGGAACAGCCCAACATCAATTTTTCAAAGAAATCTTTCTTTTCTCTTTCATTGAGTTCTGAATTTTTAAACACCTTTGCTGACTGAGAATTGAATTAGTGTTCTAGTCTGTGACAGCTCTGAGCATGTGTATGTATGCATGTTTGTGTAAGTGTGTGGAGCCACAGACCTGCCCATCTGCCCTTCCAAACAAACATATCAACCACAATCACATTATACTCATCTGTGATGTCTCCAGTTGCCTGCCTCCCTGAACAGTGTTCCAATCTGCGCACACACACACACACAATACCGTGGAAACTTGGCCATCAACCAAAACATTACCCAGAAATGACCAATACAAAGCACACACCACACACAGGTGAATGGCACTGTAACTATGGTAACCACAGTCAGCAATCTCTCTCTGCATTAAGGTGAGTCAGTATTGCTCAGATATAATGTGCCAGACAGAAAATCATTTGAATTACAGCTAATGCTCCAAACTCAGGTCAAGCCAACACCAAACCCACAGCCAACCCTGGACAAACACAACATCTGCATGAGTCCCACACCAAACCTATACTGATCCCAGATCAATTTGTACATCTAACCCAATCCAAACTTGTGCTAAACTCAAACCCAATCCTCCACCAAAACCTGGCCAATCCTACACCAAACCTACTATACCAAAAGTCAAAAACAGCCCTATCTTTCTATCCTCCCCTGTCCTCTCTCAGTGGGCCTATTGGTGGCCAGCTGCCGGAGATTTGAATTACTTGATTTAGGATTACATTTGTTCCTCGGCAGTAATCAGGCCAATTTAAGCATTTCTAATGAACAGTTGGACAGACACAGACACATACAAACTATGGAAAGAACCATTTTGCTGAGTGACTGAGCACAGAAGGACCTTCTCACTTAATCTGCAAATTTTGGCAGATTACACTGTGGCTATACCCATTAGCCTAATATTGCCTATGACAGCCCACCAATTCTAATCCCTCAAACCCAGATTTCGACATTTTACCAGACAGTGAATTGAACCTCCACTCCACTTTAAGCTTGTTTAGTCTACTCTCTTCAGCTAGGGTCACAGAATTGGCAACAAACACATATACAGGCTTATGTCTTCCTTAAAATTAGTGTTAGTTATCCGAATTATCTTAAAATGTGAAGGTTCCAAAAGGTTGATGTGTATAACTTCTTCTAACTTGTTCTAACTTGTGTGTGTAAAAGCTAGTGCACACCAGGCCGACAGCAGGTGGGAATTGATGGCGTTTTGATACCATTGTCTATCCTGCTCATCAGTCCGATTCTTTATCAATTCTCTTATTCTGACAGAGACTGGTAATCTGCACATGAATTTATAATATAGCCTGTATTACCACAATGGTATAACAGCTTATTAAAATGAAGCAAACCCTGTAGCACTGTGTTGTCTATTTCAACTCCAACTGGCCAAGATCTCCAAAAAAAAAGCAACATTGATGAGAGGAACAGATAAAGTCAGAGACATACAATTCTAGTAGATTTAAGCATCTCGGTTCTACTTCATACCGGTTCTCGATTCCTATCCCTAGCAGGAAACAAAGGCCTCTTCTTGTCCTTCCTTTTTGATTGTACGTTGTCCAATATTTTTCTCTTTTTGCTTCTTCTTCTTGTAATAAATTGAGTCCCAGGATCCCAGAGAAATCTGGCCTCTGCATTTAACCCAATCATGAATTAGTGAAACACACACGGCACACAGTTAAGTGAAGTACACACTAACCTGGAGCAGTACACACTAACCTGGAGCAGTACACACTAACCTGGAGCAGTACACACTAACCTGGAGCAGTACACACTAACCTGGAGCAGTTGGCTGCCTGCCATAGCGGCACCCAGGGAGCAATGAGGGGGTAAGCACCTTGCTCAAAGGCACTTCAACCATGGTCCACTGGCCGGGGATCAAACAAGCAACCTTTCGGTTACAAGCCTAATGTCTTAACCAGCAGGCAATGGCCATCTGAAGGGCAAACACACAAATGCATCAACACCAAGTCCATGTGTTTGTTAATCTTGGAAGCAAACTCACTGATGCAAATGTACATAAACTAATTTGGATAAAGGTGCCATGGAAATGAGCATAGGTAAATGTAATACACATGTATGTGATACACATACAGGCGGCAGAAAGAGACGTACATTTCACCTCCTCTGAATGCAACACATACAATGACTCATTTGTTCACATGTGGCCGAGTCAGTCAGTACATCTCGTTTTTTTCTTATTGTCATTTGTTTACAATGTTTACTCCAACCTGACCATTGTGCGTTACCCTCCCAGATCTTCCGGTGCTTCCTGGTAAGACAGACAGAGATGGCACAGGGTGTTGACTGCATGTGTGCCCCTAGTCTTTCTAAGACTTCCCGAGGGTGTGGGTTTGCAACGAGAGTACATGTGAATGTGTGTGTGCGTGCGTGTGTGTACAAATATGACGTGCATTTGCCCGTGTTTGTACATTCCTCTTCCTGTCCAACTTCCTGTCTCTGTGACCATTGTGACGCTGCTGACCCCTCAGGGTCACATGGTACACGATGGAATGCAGATACACTCTCACCAAACCCCCTGTACCCTCAATTATCCACACTAGTCACTGTGGTCCACACCAAATATGGCCCTATGTGTGTGCTACACCACTAATTTGCTTAGTTTTTTTGTGTTTTTATTTAAAGGGATACCAGGCAAGTTAATTTACCAGCTTTGTAGTCACTTGGATGGTTAATGCTTATTACGAGGTGAATGAAGTCTCTCGGCCACCTCTATTGCTATCCTGGCGCAGTTACAGCACTTGCATTATGAAAACGCCAGCCGGTGTTAAATGAAACCGAAATTGAATGAAGCTGAAATCACGTTTATTACCTTACCAGTCAACATAACTCCACAAACGTGATCATCACTGGTTCTTATGCTTTGGTTTGCAAACAAATCCACATGGAATGGTGAGAGTGTACAATGTTGTTGCAATTTTCTTTTTTAACCGGCGCCTGTAGGGGGAGCTCCGGAAATAAAAAAAGATTGCAGAGATGCTTGGTACCGCTTTAAAGGACAGGTTCAGTTTTTTACACTTAAGGTCTTGTTTTCTGATCATTCATGATGTAATACAATGGTTAAGAAAATTTGACGAATGCCTCTGTTCTGAGAACCTTCAGTTGTTGTGGTGACCTTTTTCCATGCTCGAGGCTGGACCAGGGCCTGAGCTCAAACGGCCTCAGGCTGGCTCTGGAGTAAAGCAGGGCTGAACAGGAACTGAGTTGGGACTTTTGGAATGGAATGTGATGCAACAATAAAACTGAAGAATCTTAAAAACTGTCAGGTAGCGTTTGTTTAGGGCTGTCTAGCAATAGAAATGGCTTAGCTTGTATTTATAGAGAAAAACAATTTACAACTATTGAAAAACTTTGCACATGACCCAAAGATAATGGTTTCTAATTATTATTACGGCCCCAGTCCATAATGGACATGTGTCATATGTAAGTAGATGAGTCTACCTCTATGTATATATTTTTTTGCATTTTTGCCATGATTTAGAATTCAGTCTGTGTAGAGTGAGACACAGAGAAGGGGATAGAGAGAGAGAGAGAAGGGTTTTGAACCCAGGTCCCCAAAGGCACTGAGGGTGGAACAGACATATGCCATTAAATGTGTTGTTAATCGACTGCCTGGGTGTCCAGGCCTAATTAATCGATTGATGGGATCGATTGTGGCTGGAAAGACCTCACCAATCAGTCCAGTGGTGTGATTGTGTGTGTTTCTGTGTGTGTATGTGCGTGTGGTGGATGAGTGAGAGAGTGAGTGAGAGAGAGAGAGAGAGAGAGAGAGAGAGAGAGTGTGTGTGCGTGTGTTTCTGTCAACACACACTCAAGTCTGCCTGAGACTGACGCATGGAAAACAGAGAGTGCTGAAATGTGGTGTTCCTGAGAAAAGAAACGGGTACAAAAGCATAGAAAAAGAGAGAGTTAGAGTACAGAGAGAGATAGGAAGAAAAAAGAAAGAGGTGATAAAAAGAGAGTGAATAATGATTCTAAGAAAGTGGAGAAAGTGAGAGAAAAGAACAGAGAAAGACAGAACGCAGACAGCGAGTCTCGTTAAGTGTTTTGTTCCTCCAAGTGAAAAAGAAGAAAGGGAGAGAAAGCAGAGAAAGAGAGCAGAGAGAGAGATAAAGAGTAGAAAGAGACGCTGAGAGAGTGGAAAGAGATGCTATTCTTTGAGCTCCGGTGACACAAAGCCATTCTCTGGTAAGGGAGAAAAAGGGAGGAAATTCTCGTTTGTTTATCTGATCTGCCATTACAGTGGGGAAGTAAATGAAAAATGTAAACACGTGTGCCCTCACACACACACAGGCACGCACACACAATCTGAGGTCATGAAAATATCTGAAGAAAAGACATGACCCCTGGCAGTCCAGTTCAGGGTTCATGTTGTAGTTAGCTCATAGCTACAGCCTCATTACAACTGGTTACCAACATAAAAGCTATTTACCAGAAACAGTCAACCATCCTGAACAAAAGTCCTTCTGGGATTTTATGTCTACTGTGCACAGAGCCCATTCAGGGTGTAAGCAAGTTACATAAAGGTTAAGCTTGTCCAAAAACACACACACACACACACACACACACACACACACACACACACAGAGAGAGACACAGACACCCACAGACACCCTCAGCCTGTGAAAAAAAATCCTCTGGCTACCTCCTAATGGAGTAGTGGTCATTACTGCAGTTATATAATTTCTCCAATCTGTGTATCTGTGTGTGTGTGTGTGTGTGTGTGTGCGCGCAGTGTGCACCTTTTAGAGTCAAAGGCAATCGCCTCTGTTCAGTGATGCTGTCCTCTGACTCTCACCCTCTCAAATCAATCAGTCCATTCAGCTCAGGAAGAGGCAACTGGATCTCCTGCTCATAGTACTCATTCAACACACACAATCACATGAGCACACACATAATTACACAAACCAAACAGGTAACACACACACACACACAAACACAGCACAACAATGCACACATTCACAACCTCTCACACGCAAATTCACTTACACAATCCCAATCCTGACTCAAATTCCCAGTCATAACCATGACCAGAGAAGACAATGGCACAAGAGCATTTTGCTGTGTCACCAGGTTTAAAACACAAAAAAACCCAGCAGAGCCAGTGAAGAGCTGCATTCTACAACAGCTTACACACGCACACACACGTATACGCACACACACTCACACACACAGCCTTTGGAGTGTGCCTTCTGAGGGACAAGACCCCTGATTGTGAGCTCTGGGAACTGACATCACTGCTCTTAATGATGCAGACAGCACGTCTTTCCTCCCCTGAAGATGGAGAGGACTCGAAAAAGAGAATAGGTGTGTAGTCATAGAGAGAAAGGAAATAGGTCAGTAGACAGATATAGGTGAACAGACAGATATAGGTGAGTAGACAGATACAGGTGAATAGACAGATATAGGTGAGCAGACAGATATCTGTCTACAGTCTCTGAAAAGAACTTCTGAGTACAATGGCAGACACATACAGTATACGAAAGTGTGTGTGTCTGTGTGTGTGTGTTTGCGCTGTTTGCCATGATTCATCTCCTCTGATGTTGCTGACCTACAGATCAAACAAGCCGCTCACTCTCGCTCTCTCTCTCTCTCTCATACACACACACACATCAAACACGCCTTAAACACACACACACATGCATTTCCACAACAAAAAGCAAACTGAATATATGTGTGTGTGTGTGTGTATATTGTAGAGAGAAAGCAATATTTTTGGGGCCTCCTGTTCCCTCCTCAATGCTGCAGCACTGCTGTTTAATGGGTGTGTGGACTGTATCTGTGTGTGTGTGTGTGTGTGTGTGTGTGTGTGTGTGTGTGTGTGTGTGTGTGTGTGTGTGTGTGTGTAATAGCTTAATAGGCACTTTGAACAGAAGGTTACATAAGAGTTCAACTGTGCTGCAGTTCTGAGTACTGAAGAGTTTAACTGCATCAGCCCAATATCTCCCTTTCCATCTTTCTATCTCTCTCTCACACACACACACAAGCAACCATGCGCTCATTACTTGCAAACACACACACACACAATCACAATCACACACACACACAC
>JAIFZK010000082.1:557500-560000 GCA_027481765.1 Tenualosa thibaudeaui
GTACTGTAAAATACTAAATTAGGTAGGCCTAATATTATACACTAGTTTAAAACTAGACTAGTAGTGTTATGACTGTAAAATTTGGATTCAGGTAAGTCTGGTAATAAACAGGTGACTTGTCTTAATCTTAAACTAATTTCTAAATGAAATAGCTTTGTTTGTAGCTGAAATAGCATATGTTTGGATAATAAGAGTACTGTGATTTTTTCAGTCTAAACGATATGTTAGCCCTTGATTAGTGCAGCTGAAGTGAACGAGGTAGGCTTATTAATACTCTAGTCTGTTTCAGTAGAATACTGACTTGGGTAGACATAGCAATACACCAAGTTTGTTTCTGTCAGCTGTCGTTGGAGGCTACAGAGCATTCAGCACTGTGTGCAGTCATGCAGTATTGCATCAGTATGTTACTGTGTTCAGCTATGCTGCTGTTTTACATAAGCAGAACACCACCACTCTATGGAATGCCTGGACTGTGCTCTTCAGTTAACCAGATGAAATGATGGCTCACAGCTGCCCTCTAGGGGCCATGATGTATAATCACAGAAAGGATGGGCAGTATTTGTAAAAGGCGGTGAAATTAAAGGACAAACTTTTTTTTCAAGTAATGAAAGTAAAATTTCCAAAAAATAAATAAAATTTTAAAATTACACACACACATATATATACATACATAAACACATTATTTTAAATGACATAACTCACCTCACCTCCTCTTCGGACAAAGAAGGATGACAACGTAAACCTCCTCATTTAAGAAACCAACACACCTGTGAGATGAGTGCAAATGCACACATTTTAAAGGAAAACAAATAGAATGAGATCTCACAGACGTATCCACTCGTAACAACTTTCAACAAGGATCTCTTTCAGAACTATTCATACATGACCCCAGCTTTGACTAAATCGTCAGTAGTCACCACCAAACTGAACTTAATTCTATTCGCATTATTGTATAACTCGTATAACACATGTACTCATAAAACAGGTACCTTAGCCGAGTTTCAACAAGGCTTACAGCAAATTACTCCAACTCAAAATACAGAATTTTTTTTAAAAAGCTGAGCAGTCTTACCCGTCATGATGGTCTTCCTCCTCATCCAGTCCATCCGAAGAGGCAGTGTGACAAAAGTCAGCAAACTCACCCACCCAACTGCCTAAGACCACTGATCTCACTCACACACACTGATCCCTTGGTCATCTGACAGTCAGTACACACTGGACTGTGAAATACTGTGGCTCGGCTCAATGTCCCTACACAAGAGCGATTGCTCTCACTCACACACGCACGCACGTACACACACACCCACACCCAATGGATGGACACAGACAGCCAAACTACTAGCCTAATATAATGTCGGACAAATCCACTGCAATCAGAATCATGACTATAGAATGAGTTCAATTTCACAAAGTGTGTGATTTGATGATTAATTTACCAAAAATCAAAAATTACAATAATGGTCTACATCACTGCTTCACAGGGCCAGCAAAAACAAAGACTTCCACCCACCCCAAACAAAATCAGAGCTCAAACCTTGATATTTTTCTGTTTATTTTCATGTATTATTGTCTAAACACAGGTAATTACAGTTATAATGTACAGACAGCTCCGCAGAGAGTTAGTGATGGTGTGGTCACTGACTCCCAACCTTTGGGGGCACCCACTCGTGGATCTTCTTCCGGGTGGTGGAGAAGGGCACGTACTGGTCTGCCGATCCGCTCACATTGAACTGGTGCACCTCAGCAAGGAACTTCTTGGGAACAGGTGGGTGAGTGGTCGGTGGGTCATCCGTCATACAATGAAGCCAGCGGTGCCTGAATGATGTAGGGAAGGTGGTGGGTATATGGTTTATGAATGAAGATTTAAAGTACCGGTAATATTGACTGGTATTTAGCAGATGTTTTTAACCAAGGCAACTTTGCGAGTTTTGCATGGGATACGTGAATCAAACCCGGGTCGACCTATTGTGAATTGGTGGCATTACTGTTGCTCCATGTCAAAAGCTACAGTTTATTTTCTAATCTTTACAAGGACATAACACAACACAGATTAACCTAATATTCAAACACATGAATTCCAGCTTTTTGTAAGAGAATAAAAGACATTACTAGGCATTACAATCCTTTGTGTCAATGTCATCTATGCACCCATCACCTCACATTTTTAAAGACTCCCTTCCAGTGCAGTGAGTTTTTAACTTTGTTCACATGTGTGTAAAATCTCTTGCACTTTACAATATCATAAGTGAAATTACAATATCATAAAGTGAAATTAGCAGTCAAACTGAAGCATCATGCCCAAAGATTTTTCCTCTGGTTTACATACAATCAAGCAATCTCAGGCTCAGTAGGCACACCCAAACTGCAGTCCTCTGAGAAAAATGAGCCAGAGTCAACAACAGCAACAGTAACATAGTAGGCAAGTAGTAGACAATTTCGGAAACGGGGTCCGTTACCATTCCGCAGGTACCATGCTTCCATCCACTTCCCACAAGGTTTT
>JAIFZK010000082.1:565000-587500 GCA_027481765.1 Tenualosa thibaudeaui
GTAGTGTATGCTTGCCTATCATACATCTAACATGATATCCCAGGCGAAGGGCAGCAACCCCAATCCCTAATGCATGCTGGGTAGTTCCAGTGGCAGTCTTACCTTGAAGGGGATGTGGCAGTCAGAGAGGAGTGGGCCCTGGAGGTCCAGCAGCGTGCCCGACTCATCCGTGCCCGCCATGTTGGCATCGCCCACCTCCTCACCATGCTGCTCTCTGCGCAGCACTTTAGCCAGGGTGTCAAAGGCGCTGGAGGGACCCAGTAAGACACACAGACACACACACAGAGACAGACAGACACACACACACACACAGAGACAGACACACACAGACAGACACACACACAGAGACAGACAGAGACACACACAAACACACATACACAGACAGACACACACACGCACACAAACACACATACACAGACAGAGACAGAGACAGAGACAGACAGACACACACACACACACACAGTCATACAGCATATATACCCAAGACACAGAGGGAAATGCAAGTTATTATACTTCCTATTATACTTCGAAGTTCAGGTTTGTTCATGTGGTACATGTGAATGAATATGGAGAGAAAGGGCATGCTGGTTGGTGTTGGTGTGTGTGTGTGTTTGTTTGGTTGGTGTTGGTGTGTGTGTGTGTTTGTTTGGTTGGTGTTGGTGTGTGTGTGTGTTTGTTTGGTTGGTGTTGGTGTGTGTGTGTGTTTGTTTTAAATGTATATTTCTCCTCACCGGCTGAGGTCACTGGAGTTGTGTTCGTCTGATTGGCCGTCTGCAATGGAGTCATCCCCATTGCTCATGGTCTCCATTCCGTATTGATCAGCGTTGCTGTCACTCATCTCTTTGCCCTCATTGAGATGGGCTAATGATGTCACCACATTAGCCAATGTGCCCAGGTCTCCTTGACAACTGTCACTCTGAAAGAAAAACACAATTAACATTGATAATAAAGATCATACTGTATCATAACATCATATAGACTTTTACTTCACTGTGTGTGTGCATGTGTGTGTTGGTACCTACCCTGTCTGGGGAGGTAGAGATGAGAATGTTGTTGTCCAGTTTGGACATAGACTGCTGTATATTCAGCAAGAGGCTGGAAGATCTAGAGAGATGGCAAGATGTTATTTTTACAATGGCATACAGGAGACACACACACAAACTTAAACCTACCAACTGCTAGTTCTGCACCAGTTGTCGACTCAACTCTCTCTCTCTTTCTCTCTCTCTCTGTCTGTCTGTCTCACCTTCTCTCCCTTCCTCTCTCTCACATGTGCACGCGCACACGCACACACACACACACGCTAAAGGGCTGCAAAAAAATTCTACCTTCACTTCCAAACATGAGACACACACACATACTTGTTCTGTTTTTCCGACTCAAAAGTGGGCAGTGCTGCCAGAGGGCTGCAGAGGTTCTTGCGGATGTAGATCTTCTGTGTGGAGGCGGCACAGTTGGCAGGTTTCTCCCTGGACACGTCCACCGGCTTCCTTTCACACTGCACCGCTGCGCGCGCACACACACACACACACACACACACAAATGAAAACCACATTGTCAGTCTGCCCAGTGTGTGGGAGAGTTCTGAGGTTGCCATGCATGATGAGTGAAAGAGAGAGGGAAAGTGTTTGTGTGTGTGTGCGTGTGTGTGTGTGTACCAATTTGAATGTTCGCAGGTTGACGTCTTGAGTCTTGTAGAGTATGCATGTGTATGAGGGAAAGCCTTGCAGCAGGCATTAAATATTGAAGACAGACTAAGCTTAGGCTTAGTGCATCAGTGAGCATGTCTGTGTGTGTGTGAGAGCAACTCCACACAGGGGTGTGCAGCCTCTAACCCTGTACTCAGCAATGCTGCCAGTGTTTGCCAGAGACACTGCTGATGATACACTTGGGGTGTGTGTGTGTCACTCACAATCCTGCCAACGAAAAGCAGCATTGCAGCTAGCAGTGCTGGCAGCAGTTGTAGTGGTGTGTGTGTGTGTGTGTGTGTGTCACTCACAATCCTGCTTCCTGCCAAAGGAAAGCAGAACTACAGGAGGCAATACTGGCAGAGGTTGCAGTAGCAAATGTGTGTGTATGTGTGTGTGTGTCTCACAGGCTTGTTTCATGCCAACAGAGATGCAGCGCTCTGTGAGTGAGTCAGAATGTAGGTGTGTGTGAGTGTGTGTGTGTGTGTCTCACTCGCAGCGTTGTAGGCAGCAGTACTGGGAGCGGTTGTGTGTGTGTGTGTGTCACACTGCTTCATGCCAAAGGAGAGGCAGTTGCAGTGGGGTGTGTGTGTGTGTGTGTCACTCACAGTCCTGCTTCATGCCAAAGGAAATGCAGCGTTGCAGGCGACAGTATTGGCAGCAGTTGTGGTGGTGTGTGTGTGTGGGTGTGTGTGTGTGTGTGTCACTCACAGTCCTGCTTCATGCCAAAGGAAATGCAGCGTTGCAGGCGACAGTATTGGCAGCGGTTAGGGTGGTGTGTGTGTGTGGGTGTGTGTGTGTGTCACTCACAGTCCTGCTTCATGCCAAAGGAAATGCAGCGTTGCAGGCGACAGTATTGGCAGCGGTTAGGGTGGTGTGTGTGTGTGTGTGTGTGTGTGTGTGTGTGTCACTCACAGTCCTGCTTCATGCCAAAGGAAATGCAGCGTTGCAGGCGACAGTATTGGCAGCGGTTAGGGTGGTGTGTGTGTGTGTGTGTGTGTGTGTGTGTGTCACTCACAGTCCTGCTTCATGCCAAAGGAAATGCAGCGTTGCAGGCGACAGTATTGGCAGCGGTTGCGGTGGTGTTTGTTGATGACACAGTCTCCACTGCCCCTGCAGGTGTAGACCAGGTTCTTCCTGATGCTGCGCTTGAAGAAGCCCTTACAGCCCTCACAGCTCACGGCTCCATAGTGACGCCCTGAGAGAGAGAGAGAGAGAGAAAGAGAGAGAGAGAGAGAGAGAGAGTGAGCAAGTCAGAGAAAGACAGAGGGAGAGAGAGAGCATTTACACATACCTGTTTCATATTCAGTATGTGATATAACCATTCCGAGTAGTCATTGTTTGTCTTTTTCTGGCCATTTCAGCTAAATGGAGCTAACTTATGCATGAGTGTGTGTTTTATTGCTTACGTGTTGAGTGTGTGTTTCAATTGCTTACGCTTTTTAGAGTTGTGATGGTGTGTATATATGTGTGTGTGTATTACCTGTGGCCTTGTCTCCACACACCACACAGTACTCCACAACAGGCTTGGAATTCTGCTCTGCGTTGTCAGTTACAAACTGAGGAACACAAAATCCACTTTAGCTTTTTTCTACCCCAATCCACTGTATGCAGTGGCACAAAGCATTGTGGGAAATAAAGTCCAACTACATGAAACACCACTTTTCTGCTTGTATGTCACACAATCATGAGTCACAGTTTGTCATTTGGGCAGGTAGGCTCACCTGAATCTGCTGTCCTGCGAGGTCAGGTGAGGCCAAGAGCAGTTGATTGACAGCTGCAGCCGCATCAGCTGATGCTAGGATAACCTTTCCTGAGGTGCCATCTGGATTTGCCAAGATGAGCTTCTCCAAGCTGGGGTTGTCCATGTTAGCCAGGATATACTGAGGCTTGCCTGCATTGGACTGATCATACGCTGTCACAATCTGAGAGACAGAAAAACAGAGACAGACAGAGAGAGAGAGAATACAAATGCAGAAAAAAATATAGTACACTCAGGTATAAAGAATCAAAGTAAAGCTGACAGTAAATATTGTCCAGATTACAAAAGCGCTTTTTGGACCTCTACATTTGTCATATGTATTTTTGTGTGTATGCATATCCATATAGGCTTCCTGTTAACGTCTGTACAAGAAGGATGTATAGGACAGAGAGACAGGGGAACACTGGGAAGGGTTTCTCCAAGGAATGTGGTGTGACAATGAATGGAGGCCTTTGGTACCACACTAATGCATGGTTGTGTATTGTATGGGTGTGTCTGTGTTAGTACCTGTATTCTCTGTTCCAGACCACCCTCAGCTGACACCAGCTGCACCCTGGGAGATTGTCCCTCCATGATGTCTCCTGTGTCGCAATCTTCTAAACACTACACTCCATCCGATGAAACTGTGATACAGAAACATTGCTCCCTGAGATGTTTGGCAAAGACAGCAAAAAATAGCCCTTTCCAACACACAAACCCATACACACACACAGGCAGATCATTCATAATTCAATAGCTCTTACTCGCACAATATCCAGAATCGACTGCCTGAATCAGCTTGGCCACTTAAGTTTATACGTCGTCTCCATTGAGACATAGCGTTATGTCTAGCAGTCTGCATTACTCGATTTCTGTGGAATCGATAGCTTAGTATAATTCCAGACCAAATGAGTCAATGAACCCGTCGCTATTAACCTCTATGGTTCCCACAGACATAAATACAAACAACCCATGATACGGAAGATAAAGAACGCGCATTTCCTTGTCGGGTGAAAGGTCATAATTGAAGGGTTAACGCGCAAGAAGACGGTTGTCAGCGACCGAGAAGGAGTACCACAAACATTGTGTAACTTAGAACGAAATGCATTTGAGCGGTTTTATTTGTTCGGTGGTGGTTTGTTTCGGGCGACGTTGGAGAGTCAATGAATTAGGAAGTAGCAGCATTTCCTCTTTCGAATAACGCATACTTTGTCGTGGCGTGTTAGGGGATGATACGCTAACGTGAAATAGCTAACGTTAGGTATTAGCTGACTTGTAAACTTCAACACCGGCAACCCTGACTTTATCTTACGTTGTTTCCACAGCTCGTTGTTGTATGCATCGTACAGCAGTGCTTTCAATTTTATACAAGTATACAATCAACTGTTCAAAAGATGGTGCATTCCATTGTTTTATCGGCCGAAGCAATGCCTGTGCTTGAATTAGCTAGCTATTTAGCCAACTTGCTACATTAGCTACTTCTAGGCTAGCAGTGCACTTTTACCTTTGACTACCTAACTCCAACAGACAACACGACCCCAGATAATTCATTTATCTCGGAAACGTACAACATATTGCTCACCGATATGACAGCTATTGTTTTGTCTCCCACCGCAAATATTTGAATAAATTGATGATTGTGTCCAGTTGAGCTTCGGGGCGGGTCAGAGTTCGTGACCTGTTCCGCCAAACAGATTAAACTGCTCATGCGCATTGAAAACGTGCAGGAAATGTGCGTGATGCGCGCAAACCACGGGATGCAGTTGTGGTTGCTACCTGATACAAAGCGCAACGAAAGTAACACATTGAGACGCATCAAATGGACAAAAGTATTCTATTCAGACGTCTGTCATTAAACATACAGCAAATTCAGTGGCATTCCATTGATATCCATATAGTCATATCAAACTGCTCCCCCACTTGAAACGGGCAGGATTTTGGAGCATGTTTGCCCATTCATCCAGAAAAAAAACAAAACATTTTAGCCCAGGCAAAGATGTTGGAGCAGAAGTTTGAAATAGCTGTTCAAGCCTTCTCGTCCAACATCAGGGCCAAAACCTCAAATGCTCTTATAACTGAATTATTCAAAATTGTGCAGACACGCTAAAATCTTGTTGAAAGACTTTTCGGAGGTTTGGAGGCTGTTACAGTTGCAAAAGTAAGACAAGCCCCATACTAATACTAATAGGAGATCATTTAAGTTTCTGTGGGTGTAATGGTAGGCATCCAAATACTTTCATCTGTATAGTTTATGTCAATAACTTTGAGAAGACTGTAATAGTCTGTTAGTATCATAAGTTGTCATTTGGCAGGTACAGCTACATTACACGCTTCTGTGTTCCCAGAATCTAAGTCATATCTGGCATTTGTTTAAGAAAGAAACTGAGACACATTTCCATTTTTTTAATTATTAAACTGCAGACTTTACAACTGTGAAAAAACACTAGCAATTAAAACTTTAATGCATTGACTTGTGCTGGTAAACTCAGACAGTAGAGACAAATGGTTAAGAACACCTGTGTGGAACAAATTAATGCTTGAGAGTAAATCTCCCACTTGCTGATAAACTCACTAAAGGTGACCAAGACCTGACTGTTCTATATTGCCATCACTTTGCTCTTGACTGAATAATCAGACTCCGAGCTTACATGTGACCTGTGTAGCTCATGTAATAAAGAATTTGTGCTACCTGAACTTGTACTATAAACATTTTTTTTTTGTTTTTGTTATGTAGTGGCCTACACTGATGACAAATTAAAATATATGATCACCCAGATCAATTACGCCAAAAAGCAAAGAGGAATATTTTATTTTTTTCACTGAATTTTACTTATGGATACTGTCTTTCACAGGCCATCCTTGTCTTGCTCTGACTGTTGCAAGTACAAACCGACAGTGTCACTGTACAGTGTCAGAAGGCCTCTGTAAACATAGAACTGGCATAGTCCCCCTTTTTATGAGCATTTACAACTGGTAAATTACAAAAATAGTGAACACCCATAACACTACTACAATAATAACCTTCTTGAAAGTATTACTGAAAAAAAAGTGACATGAGACACATAACATCATGTAATCATGTAAGTTTAGCTGTGTGAATGCTTGAGGCAACATGATCTTGTGGATAGTGTGATGAAACAGTATGGGGTTTATCAAACCTACTATGTGGTCTTAAAATGTCTGACTCTGATAGAGTGAATAGGCTATTCTACCATTCATATACACTACACAACAAAACCTGTTTTACAGGCTTTACAAATTTTAAATATATACTATATTACATGTTAAATTCTGTATATACAACACTTATTTCCAGTTCTTTCCAGTATTATGTTTTTTCTATACATTAGTTTATAAAGACATCTGTTTGAGGCACAAATGTAAAGTTTCATTAAGCATAGAAAAAATGATGTTTATAACATTTGAATGATGTTTGATTTTAAACACACAGTCTCTCTCCCTGTCTATTCGCTCAGTCCTCAGTGAGCTTCTCCCACAGTGCATTGCAAAAAAACAATCCCCCAAAATGTCTCCCAATAAGCTACTCCTCTAAGCATCCGTATCCATGGCAGCACAGGAAGTCAGATGCAACACCTTCTGATGCTTTCTCACTTCACCTCTGACCCTCTCGTGACATCACGTGACAGCTCCACCCACACCAAAGGCAACATGCTTTCCCCCTTGATTTCCCAAGGTATTTAAAGTACACTTTTAGAGCACTTTGTACTTGACTTTGCAGTGTATTTGTAGTGTACTTTGAAGACGGTGTCCTCTTTGGCAGGCTACAGGACAGCTGGGGTGTTTGTGCCTCTCCCTCTCTATCTGTCTGTTGTTGAGTGAGTGAGGGCAAATTAATGTTTTCAGTGGGGCTTGTTTGGATCTCTCTGTCTGTCTGTCTGTCTGTCTGTGTTGTTGAGTGAGTGAGTGAGGGCAAATGAATGTTTTCAGTGGGGCTTGTTTGGGTCTCTCTCTTTCAGTGTTTTCAGTGAGAACATCTGTGTGCCTCACTATTTCCTCTCTTCCTCTTCCCAAGTCTCTTCCTTCCTCCCCCTCCCTCCCCTTCGCCTGTGGGTCAGTGAGCTGGCTGGGTCAGCCGCTCAGGGGAACGGCCTGGTTCCCTCACTAACAGCCTCAGACAGGCATGTCCTCAGGTACACCCACACACCCACACACAGTCACCCTCTTTTTCACAAGTAAACACACACACACACAGTCACCCTCTCTTTCACACACACACACACACACACACAAACACTGTTACCCTCTATCTCTCTCTCTCTCTCACACACACACACACACACAGTCACCCTCTTTTTCACAAATAAACACACACACACAGTCACCCTCTCTTTCACACACACACACACACACTGTTACCCTCTCTCTCTCTCTCTCACACACACACACACACACACACACACACACAGTCACCCTCTTTTTCACAAGTAAACACACACACACACTCACCCTCTCTTTCACACACACACACACACACACACACACACACACACACACACTGTTACCCTCGCTCTCTCTCTCTCTCTCACACACACACACACACACACACACACACAGACCCCATTTCCCTGATATTTTCTTCATTGGCTTCATGATCAGGAAGCAAATGCAACTGAAAGTTATTACCAAAAATAACTAACTTTCTCACTGGGTCACCATTTCTTAATTTCATGCAAACCAAAGTGGAATGGTATTAACCCGTTACTTATGTGTAACATGATTGGCTGTTTCCAGTGATTGACAGCTGAAGACATGAATGAGGTGAGTGAGACCTGCCACCTTCTTCTGTTCCTTCTTTCTATGGTGGGATCCATTCCATGGTCCTGTCAGTCTTTATAGGACTCAAACACTGGTAGTGAACTTCAAGTCCCATCAGGCCTTGCAGAGTGGCTGTCAGTACTTCCTGAATCTATCTTTATGGGTGGAGGGTTATACAGGAAGAGTTTATGTGAGAGTTGGACCCTTCCAGGTAAAGGGGCACTGAGGAGGTCAAATCTCAACCAATCAGAGGTTGGGGTCAAAGAATCATGGCCTCTTGGAATGCTTCAATCCATCTGCTCAGGCACAAAGAACAAACACACAAACAAATGAGGATTCCGCTGGAGGTCTATCAACAACAAACCAAGACAAACACACACAAGAGTGAAGCCTGAGGTTTGGTCAACAAACCCTCAAAAGTCAATACTCCGATTTGGGGTGAGACCACACAGGTCCACAGATCATTCAAGTTCAAAAGGATCTGCACCATGTGACCTCAGATTCTGCTCTAAGCAGATATGAGGGTTCCACTTAAGAGCTTCTGAGAAGAGAGAATGTGAGGTGAGTCGGTGTGTGTGTCTGTGTGTTTGAGTAGAAGTATATGCTTCTGTTCTTGTGTGTGTGCATACAAGTGGTGAGTGCACACGTGTGTATGAATTTGTATGAACTGTATATGTGTGTGTGAGTGGATGTGTGGGTCAGTGTGTGTGCGTGTGTGTGCTTGAGTGTTCACCTCTGTGCAGTAGGGATATCCTCTGCCTTGAAGATGTAATAGAGGGTATTCTTGTGGTAGAGTTTGAACTGGAGCTTCTGGGCTGGACCCTGCTTCTCCTCACGAAGAAAGAAACCCAGCAGAGGTTGGCTCTCTAGTGCAGCAACATCCTGCAACACACACACACACACACACACCAAATCAAATGCTTTACGAACAGCCACACACATAAAAACGAACTCTTGGCGGATGTTTGAACGCACATACAAACACACGCGCACCAACACAAATACACAGTGTTTCCTAAATTCTTGCGAAATTATGAGTGAGGGAATAATGGCGCTGAATTAGCGTATTCATCATAACATAACAAGTCTCCCCATTGTTACACCATGCAGAGATCTACAGTGTGGCTTCAGGATCCAGTCTAAAGAAGGCCTTAGTGCTCTTCTTTTAGGAGATCTATACCTACAAATCTAAAGATTCACAGGCGACTTCTTGAGTCGTGTGTCTTGTACTGTTCTCAACACACACGTTCCCGTTACAATTAGGCGACTTTTTTTCTTTCTGGAGACCTTTGATCAATATGCAAATTCTCATACTGATCCAATTAGAACACATGGAAAAGGCTTATAGCAACACTGCATAAAAAGTCATCTCATGTGTTATTACCACCACAGGGCTAACAGGCTAACACATGCTAACCTCACTGGCGGCGTAGGTGTAAAGGACTTTGTTCTTGATGACGAACCACAGCCTCTTCCAGGGCTTCTTGTGGCCTTTTGAGCGCATCAGGTAGCCGCTCATGGAAGAATTCTCTGTACTGGCAGATACCTGAGGGGAATGGAAGGAGCCGGAAACGACATACAGCACGCATGAGCACCAAGGAAAAGTACACAAAACAGTTTGAAGGCAAAAAAAGTTTGTAAATAAATAAAAAATAATAAAAATAATATATATATGCGCTTGTAGAGCTGAACATGTACAACTTCCACTTTCTAATTCATACTGACCAAACTACCTTTTGGAGTGTCCTATTGAGTTTGCTCCACTGGTAGCTAATCCACACATCCAATGTCAAGGCCTTTTAGGAGTCCATGCACAAATAAAATACTTTCCTGACATTTTTCCACTCTACATGAATTAAGACTTTATTGTCATTGCAAGCAGGGCAAACAACGAGTAATAATGTACTGTTTATGTAGTACTGTACTGTATGGCTAATACTGTATCAGTGAAACTTGACTAAAGACTAAGACATATCACTCCTCTGTCTCTGACATACTGCATGAGTAATATCCCAGTAATGACTTACACTTACACTTACACAACAAATTAGTTGCATTCCTTACATATTTTACACGTCGGCTTTAGAAACTTTAGTAAACTGGATTGTCATCTATTATTTGTCACTAATATCTAACATATATCTAACATTTCAGTAATGTCTCCTCCATACACAAATAATGTCTCATTAATATACATTGGTAATATCTCATTAATGTATCTGTTATACATCAGTAATAGCGCAATATGGCCTATGCTATAAATCAGTAATATCTTGCTAACGCACTAATGACTATGTCATTTATTGAGTCATGACTAGAACAGTCTTGTTATCCATTGGTAATGAATGCATGTGTGTCTATGTCATAATGTGTGTGTGTTCTATGTCATAATGTGTGTGTGTTCTGTCCGAGTGTCATGAGTCACCTCTTTAAGAGCGGAGGGGATTCTCTTCTGCTTGCGGCTGAAGGAGAAGGCACTGGAGCCAGCCCTCCCACCTGGAGAAATGGAGGAGGACGCAGAGTGATCACCTGAGGGAGCAGAGGAACAGGGGCATTTAGAGCAGTGGACACATAGCAAATGTGACTGTGTGTGTGTGTGTCTGTGTGTGTGTGTGTGTGTATGTGTGTGTGTAGAGCATGTGTGTGAGGGGAGAGGAGGACAAACAGAAAACTTACTCTTGTGTTGTAGTTTATCATAGCATTGGTCACACACTCGTGCAAGCTGGTGTTTCAGATACTCCAGGTAGCACTTATTAGATGAACAGGCTTGGCACACAACCTGAAACACATACACACACACACACACACACACACACATTTTTTATGAACAAAAAATTAACAAAATAAACAAACAATACCCAAACACAATCACACACAACAGATGTATAGAGTGTGAGTAACTGTGATCATCACACCCTATTAGTATCATAATGAACATAAAAGCACGGACACACACACACACACACACACAGTATATAATTATGAGCAAACAACACCAAATCGCAGTTACATTTTTTTTCAACAACTACAGAATTATGTTACAGAATGTGAGCAGAGAGTGTAGCTTTGACCATGACACCCCGTTAGAATAATGAACATAAAACAGACACACACTCACACACACTCACACACTCAAACACACACTCACACACACACTCAAACACAAACACACAAGCAGACCTTCCCACAGGCACGGCAGTGATGTCGCCTCCAGGTGAGAGTGAATTCACAGGTGCAGATCATACACATTGTGGTGCGCAGGTCTGGGATCCAGATGGGGGCTTTGGAGCCGAGAGGAAAGTCACTGTCATCTCCAGCCATACGCTCATTCTAGAAACACACACACACACACACACACACACACACACAAAAATACATTTATGTCTTAAGCCAGCAGTTTGAAATCTGCTTCCATCTACAGGGTAGGTCAAAGTAACTTTGCGTTTTGTATGTGTGCCTGTGTGTGTGTGTGTGTGTGTACCTCTTCCTGACTGCGACTGGAGATGAAGGTGATCTTTTTCCTGGTGTAGTCCTCTATCGCCTTGGAGATGGCTTCAAGCCACTCATCTCTCTCCGTGGCAGAACTGCAGCCAATCAGAAGAGATCATTAACACAACCAATCAAAACGAATCAACACGAGGACTGTCTGTGTGTGTGTGTGTATTTGTGTAATCTAGTAATTCTCTATAAACTAATAAATAAAGTCGTATAAATAAGGATCACATGAAAAAGAGAAAAAGGGCAAAAAACAGCGGAAATAGGGGGGAAGAGACAAAACAAGAGTGCTGTGTACGTGTGTCTGTGTGTAAGTGTGTGTGTGTGTGTGTCTGTGTGTATGTGTGTGTGTGCATGTGTGAATTAAAACATCTGTGGTCTGTCAAGAGACTGCATGGAACAACTCTTTTTCCCTCTCTCTGTCTGTGTGTAAAACTCACCTCGCTGACAGGATGAACGATCTCTCCACACTCTCAATGTTCAGCTCATTCTGATAAGCCTCTTGGCTCGGTTTACTCACCTGGGAAAGATAAACACACACACACACACACACACACACACACACACACACAGATTCTTTTCAGATGTCTTATCTGGTTATATGGTATGTACATGTTAACATTCATGAGGCTGAATGAATCACTGAGTGACACAGAGAGAGAGAGAGAGAGAGAGAGAGAGTTAGACAGACAGAGAGAGAGTGTGTGTGAGACTCCTCACCTTCATGCCGGCTAGAGAGAGCATACAGTTGAGCTTGTACTGTCCAGACTGCACTGGAGTTGTGTACAACAGGGCATCATTAAACTGGCAATAACACACACACACACACACACACACACACACACACACACAGACACACAATTTCAGTGCAACTTCATATTTCACATAAATAGTGAAATTATTCTCTTTGTATTGTATTGTATTGTAATTGCGTTGTACAGTTATTGTGTTTGTCCTACACGTCATGCTGCAACTGCAAGTGAGTTTCCCAGCTTGGGATCAATAAAGTACATCTATCTATCTATCTATCTGTCTGTCTGTCTGTGTGTCTGTCTGTCTATCTATCTATCTATCTATCTATCTATCTATCTATCTAAATGACTCTGTAACGGGCCAAAACAATTCACAATTTCCATTCTACATGACTGGCAAAGGAGCCAGACGATGTACAACATGCTGTGTGTGTGAGTGGGTCTTACCAGGAAGAACATTCTAGGCTGCATGACTTTTCTGGAAAGCTTCATTAGCGTGCCCTCTTTGAGGAACACCTGGGAAAAGGATATGACATCACAAAGGATGTGAGACCAAGGAAGAACATTCTAGTGAGTAATGCTTGTCTCATTGCTTTTAAACACAAACCACATTTTATGATACTGCGTCACTCTCACAGAGGCATGCAGTGCCACACACACCCACACACACACTTAGACACACACACACCCTCTCACATACCCCTGCACACACATGCATCCCCACCACACACACTCGAATATACACACAGACACACTCACCCTGCCTGGCTGGACAATTTCATGATGACCGTTCAAGCTGTACTGAATCTGCATGAGCTTTTGAAAGTTATCCTGAGGGAGAGAGAGGTGTGTGTGAAGTGGGGGTGTATGAGAGGTGTGTGTGAGGGGGGGTTTATGAGAGGTGTGTGTGTGTGTGTGTGTGAAGGGGGGTGTATGAGAGGTGTGTGTGTGGGGGGGGTGGGGGGGTATGAGAGGAGTGTGTGAGTGAGAGGGATGGTGTATGAGAGGTGTGTGTGTGTGGGGGGGGGGGGGGTATGAGAGGAGTGTGTGAGTTAGAGGGATGGTGTATGAGAGGTGTGTGTGTGTGAAGGGGCGGGTTTATGAGAGTTGTGTGTGGGTTGGGGGTGGGGTATGAGAGGTGTGTGTGTGTGTGTGGGGGGTGTATGAAAGGTGTGTGTGTGTGTGTGTGAGGGGGGTGTATAAAGGAGAAAATTAACACTAAGAATATACATTGCTAATGCTTTACATTATTGTGTGTGACTGTGTGTGTGTGTGTGTGTGTGTGTGTGTGTGTGACTGTGTGTGTGTGTGTGACTGTGTGAATCTGTGTGTGTGTGTGTGTGACTGTGTGTGTGTGTGTGACTGTGTGAATCTGTGTGTGTGTGTGTGTGTTTGTGTGTGACTGTGTGTGTGTGTATGACTGTGTGTGACTGTGTGTGGGTGTGACTGTGTGTGACTGTGTGTGTGTGTGTGACTGTGTGACTCTGTGTGTGTGTGTGGGTGTGACTGTGTGTGTGTGTGTGTGACTGTGTGTGTTTCGCATCGTACCCCTTGCTTCATGATGTCATTGGCATGATTAGCCACTTCCTTCACAATGCCAAGTGCAGCTGGTAAGGAAAGAGGTCAGATGGGATTAGTGTTCTTCCATGGTACCCCTTCCACAGTGTACTTAAGTTTGGAGTACACTTAAAACTTTACTATTAACTTAACTTACTATTAACTCTGTGCATGTTATAGCATATCATCCTGGGATGGAGGTGTGTGTGTGACTCTGTGTGTGTGTGTGTGTCTGTATGTGTGTGTCTGTGTATGTGTGTGTGTATCTAGTGTGTGTATGTGAGCATGTAATGTTACTCAAAAAATATACCAAAATTGGAGGACACAATTGTATGACCACTAAGCTGCGGATAGGCACTCTTACTTTGGGTGTCTTTGTAGTCAGTGGAATCCTCTGGAAGGTTCTTCAGATAATCTGGAATCCACACAAATAGACAGATTCATTCATCCCTGTATCACTGCTGCTCACACACACACACACACACACACACACACACACACAAAACCCCCCTCATTATCCATGCACAGGGGGACAATCACACACACAACGTCAGAGCCTGGCTAACTAACTTGCAATTACAATGTAGCAGCAGAGTGCACGAGTGCACGCACACACACACACACACACACACACACACACACACACACACACTCATGAACTCATACACCACTCAATCCTTTCTCATTGACACACATACTCACACACACACAGACACACATGCTCACACACATTCACACACAGTTCTCCCTTACACACAGACACATGTACACACACACACACACACACACAAACACAAACACATGCACACACACATAAATAAACAAACACACATGGCAGCCACACACAGCTAACTATAGCTGCATGCACAAAAATAATAAGTGATGTTTTGGTTGATGGAGGCCAGCCATGGGTAAACATCTCCCTATGGGACTACTGAATGCTAACACAAGTCTCAGTGCCAACACTACTGAATGCTAACACAAGTCTCAGTGCCAACACTACTGAATGCTAACACAAGTCTCAGTGCCAACACTACTGAATGCTAACACAAGTCTCAGTGCCAACACTACTGAATGCTAACACAAGTCTCATTGGCACAATGCACACATGCAGAGCTTAGCACCAGCATTTCAAATGCAAACACACACACACACACAAGTGTGTGTTGAACAATTTTGGGCATTTTTTTTTGGAAGGTGATTTACATATCATTGGAAAACACAGAGCTTAATGTCACTTCGCACTTTGTAAGCAAAAGACACAAATTCAAATTTACATTTTTGAGGAACTTAGATGTTTAGAGATATTTGTGACTGCGATGCTAATATGTGTGGAGTTGCTGGGCAGGAGGCTAGCCACTAAAGCTAATCCACCGGTGGAGGAAGGCGTAGGAGTCGGTTATATTTACAAACATGACAGGATGTAGCCAAACAAGCACCAGATCTGTGTGTACTGATAGCCAAGAGGACAGAGTGAAATGAGTGTGTGGATCTGAAAGACAGGAATGCATCTGAATGGAGAGGATCAGACTGTATATGTTAGAACAGATGAGTGTCTGAGTCGAAGACTGACTGATTGTTCGGGCTGTGTGTGTGTGTGTGTGTGTGTGTGTGTGTGTGTGTGTGTGTGTGTGTGTGTGTGTATGTGCGTGTGTGTTTATGTTTGTGTGGGTGTCTGTGTGTTTGAGAGTGAAAAAAGGCAGAATATATGACAGAACATGCTTGTGTGTGTGTGTGTGTGTGTGTGTGTGTGTGTGTGTGTGTGTGAGTGTGTGTGAGTGTATGCTGAGTTACCTGTAAGGAGGAGTTGATACTGAGGGATCCGCTGTACTGGCTTCAGAAGATAATGCTTTAGGGCCAAATTAGCACAGCGAGGGCTCATCTGACAAGGACACACACACACAAATTAGATTGAAGGTAATGGGAAACACCAATCCCTGTCTTTCACACTGACACAAATAGCCCCCACGGATGTACACACAAACAGCAGTAATTTAATTAGACATGATAAAAGTAAACTGTAATCATGTGTTAACACACACACACACACACACACACAAACCAACGTACGTACACAAAGTCTCACACGCACGCACACACACACCTCAAAGTCCCGCAGGACGCTGTGGAAGGTGGGGTTCTTCCTGCACTGTTCGTCCAGCAGGGCGATGTTGCGGTCAAACTCCTTGATATAGGTGGAGTACATCTTCAGGTACGGCCCCTTCTGCACAAAGATATCAGCTAGTCGCTGATGCTCCGTCCTGCCAGTGGGTGGGAGAGAGAGAGAGAGAGAGGGAGAGAGAGAGAGAATAGTAAGGGAGGGGGGAGGAGGATAGAGGAAGGATAGAGAGGGGGATAGAAGGAGAGGAAAGGAGGAGAAGAGAGAAGTCTTTGTTGAACCATCACATACACCTTAAACTCTTCATAAAGTTAGCCTGTAGCAGCCAACAGCCCAGCGTGAGACACATTCAAGGCCACTGTCAAGGAGGCTGACATACAGCAAACACATTTCACTAGTTACAGACTCCAGACAGAAAGAGAGAGTTATGGGAGGGGGGGTAGAAGAGTCATGACTTTTGTAAAAGTATGCCATGCCCTGGGGGACACCCCAACCCAGCAGTCCATCTACAGCCAAAGCACCTTTCTGTCTGAGATTCTTACAGAAATACATGTCTTTTGTGGTATTTACAAACTGCTCTATTTTAACACTAAAACTATTGTTCAACATAATATTATACAACTGAATGCAAAATAATTCAGTGTGTGTGTGTGTGTGTGTGGCTTTGTCAATAATATCGCTGTAACAATCCCATGAACAAAGTGTCCTAAATTGAATTCCACTGAAACAAATGAGATTAAGAGGTAGCAGATGGAGTCTGACATTTCCAAACATAACTCCCACACCGGGTTCATCTCACTGTTGCTTTACTGTGTGTGTGTATGAGGTCAGTATGTGACTCTCAGTACTCTAATGTGTGTATGTGTGTGTTTGCGTGTGCTAATGTAAATCTGCGCTTGTGTGCATGTGTGTGTGTTGTGTGTATGTCTGTGTGTGTGTGTTTGTGTTTCCAAACATAACTCCCACACTGGGTTTGATCTGAGTTCATGTCACTGTTGCTCAGTCCCCTCAATGTAGGCATTCTGCTTGTCTACGGTGCAGCTGCATCACTGCTACATTTACATCTATGCTTTTAACAGATGCTTTTATCCAAAGCCACTTAGATATGTCAACTATCAGTTACTTCAGGGTCAAGGGCACAACGGTGGCAGCTAGGATTTGAACCCACAATTGACTACAAGTAGGCTAGCCAGGTTCCTTACCCACAATGCTACCACCGCCCTGAACTCTTATCTTGTGTGTGTGTGTGTTTATGCGCACGTGTGTGTGTGTGTGCTAGTGTAAATTGGTGCTTGTGTGTGTGTGCGTGTTGTACCAGTGTGCAACTCTCTCCTCCAGCTCCCTAAGCAGGTCCTTGTTGAGCTCGTAGAGCTGGGGCAGGTAGTAGAGGATCTGATTCAGCATCCGCTCCTCAATCACTGTCTTGCCACTCTGACGTGTTGCCTTGGCAACCGCATCCCGGAAGTCCTGCCATTGAGAATGTATCTAGGTTTGTTCATCTTCTGGCACTATCTTTATCTCTCTCTCTCTCTCTCTCTCTCTCTCTCTCTCTCTCTCTCTCACACACACACACACACACACATATACACTGCAATAACCACACAGAGTCACCACTAACAGTCATAAATAATTAGATACTTTGGAACAACATGTACTGCTAGTATAATGAATTAGGTTCCTTAAAAAAACAAAAACAAAAAACCCATCAATATTTAGCTGTGACACACAAAATCATGTTTAGTGCCAAGAGCAACAGCACTCATGTTCCCAACAAAATTTAGTTTGATGACTTTACAACCAGTGTGTATAGTAATTACACACCAACTGTCCACCAAACACAACACATTTTAGTCTAAAAAATCCATACAAACTGAAAACAACCAATAACCAACGAATTGAACATGTAATTAGTAAACAGCCTCTGAAACCACACCAAAACAAATCTAGGTCAATCATACTCTATCATCAAGGTCTTTCACCAATCAAACTATATACTGAAACACAGGCCTGACAGGCACCTGAACGTTCACCACACCTCTGTTTGTGTTTCACAACGTGTTGTTGTGTGTCTTGAACCCAAGGTGTATCTAACCAACCTCCACTCACGCTATCATCTTTATCTCCCAGCCAACCAAATCTCTAATTCTGTCTGAGATTAACCAATCCACAGCAATTCAGCAAAGCCTTTGGCCAATGGCAGCACAATCCCACTGAAACTTAGCCAATCACAAGCCAGTATGTCATGTGGAGGATCAAAGTCAGAAATGAGCAGCGTTAAAGAAGGGAAAGCCTGTGTGTGAATTACAGAGTCAGAGACAGTCACAGATGATTTATAAGACACCAAAACCTGACCACCAACCTTGGGCCCCATGCAAAGAGGGGGGGCAGAGGGGAACAGACAGAAAACATGAGAAAAAGAGAGAGAAAAGAAAGAGCATGAAGAATATGTGAAAGAAAAGTGGGGGTTGTGAAGACCTCTGGCTAAAAAAAGAATCTCACTACCACAAGGATGGGTAGGGGCGTGGCTCTTCAGCTGCTAATCACACACACACACACACACACACACACACACACTTTGAAAAGGAACACATCCCACACACATACAAGCCATACACACTCCACAGTGCATTGGAAGGCACAACACATGTGAAAAACACACACACACACACACACAATGTCAGCAAGCTCCAGGGGTCTGTAGATTTAAAGACAGCTTCCACACATGCACCGTGTTCTAAAAACTATTATCCTTAAAACACAGAAGTGCACACACATACCAACACAAACACATCTTATATCACCTTCAACCTTACACTAACACACACACACACACACACAAACTAGACCTCTCACAATGTACTCATGTGCACACATACAGACACACACACTCAAACACACCCGCAAACAACTTCTGTACATAAATCCACACCCTCTCTCTTTTACACAAACACACACACACACACACACACACACACACAAATACATCGAACACACACACACACACACACACACACACACACACAAACACACACACACACACACACACACACACACACACACACACACACACACATCTAACACGCCCCCACACACCCCTAAGCCTCTGGGGCAGCCCTCAGCTGTCAGGGCCAAGAGCAGCCAGGAGAATATGAGTGGACTTCCCCCTCTTTAAAAAACCTCTCTCCCTTTCTGTCTCTTGCACACACACACACACACACACACGCATACATACACACACATGGACACACACACCTAATTTTCTCCTTTTGTGATAGTTTTTTATGTTTTGTGTGTTGTTTATGTGTGTGTGTGTGTGTGTGTGTGTGTGTGTGTGTGTGTGTGTGAAAGACAGAGTGAGTGTGTGTGTGTGTGTTGTTTATGTGTGTGTCTGTTAATGCCCTTCTCCCTCTCTCCTCTCTTTGTCTCTCTCTTCACTTCTCTTTCTCTATCTCTCTCCTTTCTGCACCCATCCATTCATGTCCTTATCATACTTGTCTTTCTGTCTCAGTAATCTTCTTTCTATCTTTCTTTCTCTCTCTCTCTCTCTCTCTCTCCTCTAACTTAATCCTTCAGACTCCAATTACACTATGCCTAAACATGCAAACAGGTGGGAACTCTGTGTGTATGTGTGTGTGTATATCACAGTGTGCATAACAATTGCCAAAAAGCCATGCTGTAACCCAACACTCAGAACACACACTCAACCTTTGACCCATCTCAATCTCCATCCCTTTTCTCCCACACACAGACAACATGTGCAAACACACACAGACACACACACATACACACTCAAATTGAACCCACTCCCTGCCCCCAAGCCCATTAGTGTTAAGTTTTACTAAAAAGTAGAGGGACTTACAATATGAAGAAGCTTCAGCACATCCACAAACCTGCAGGAGGAAATAAAAACACACACACACACACATAAGGAACACTTTTACTGAACCATGTCAATATAACAATGAAGAACAATAAAGGAGGAACAATCTACCAGAAACACACATACTCAGAAGCAGAAACAAACACACACACATGTTTGTTTACTTACACTTTCTCTGAGCTCATTATCTCTGTGGCAATGTGCACTACTTTGGTCCGCTTCATCTCCTGTTCATGCTTTGTCAAAAACACACAGCAGTTACAACATGCACACACACACACACACACACACACACACACACACACACCAGACAAACACACTCATAACCACACCAATAAGAACACCACTGTAAAAGCCTTCTAACGTGTGCTAACTGCTAACAAATATGTGCACCTACTCACACAAACACCCACCCCCCCCCCACACACACATACAGTACTTATAACACACAAAACCACTCCTAACACACATACCACAGATATACACACATAAACAGCAGAGGTGGTCCATCATCACATTCTGAATGCACAACATAAATGTTTCAATTCACACACACACCCCACCTGAGCCTTTGTAGCACACACACACATACACACACACACATACACACACACACACATACACACACAGGTGAAATTCAGGAGATACAGACACATACATATAGACCAGACATACACACACACAAGCATACACAGACATACACACACACAAGCATACACAGACATACATACACACAAGCATACACAGACATACACACACACAAGCATACACAGACATACACACACACAAGCATACACAGACATACACACACACGAGCATACACAGACATAAACACACACAAGCATACACAGACATACACACACACAAGCATACACAGACATAAACACACACAAGCATACACAGACATACACACATGCACGCAGACGTAAAACATAGGAGACACAGTTATAGACACACACACACACACACACATATAAGTACACAGTACATATAAACAGCAGAAAAGACGTATTAACAGCAAACTCCTGTCCACTGCTGTACACACACACGGAAAGTGGAAATGTCAGATAAACACACACACATACACACAAGTGTATACACATACACACTTTACACATAACATAACTAACACAAACACACACAAATCAATGCTGTCATGAAACTGAAGCAAGAAGAAGCCTTACCTTATCCCCATACACCACCATTGTGCCTTCAATGCAAACACACGTGTGTGTGAGTTTGTGTGTGTGTGTGTGTAATGTAGGCTATGTCTAGCTCACTGGAAACTTTGTCTCCTCCGCTGCCATTTAGGTCTGTCAAGCACCCAGTGCCCACTCAAACACCACCCTTACACACTGCGCATGAGTGTGTGTGTGTGTGTGTCTGTGTGAGTGTGAGTGAGTGGCCTGAGAGGGCTCTAAGCACCAGTGTCTTAATTTGGCTCGTGCAAGGTCAGTAGTTGACTGAAAGGACCTCCTGCTTTTCATTCTTAGACATTCTTTGTGTATGTATGTGTGTGTGTGTGTGTGTGTGTGTGTGTCAGCATATGTCACGTGTAGGCTGAAATGAATCTGTATATGTGTCTAAGAGTACAAGTCCATCTGTGTGTGTGTGTGTGTGTATGTGTGTGTGTGTGTGTGTGTAGCAGTCTGTCCATGACACACTTTCGGTGTCACTGGGCCAGTACCTGTTTGTCCTCTGATTGGTTGAGGTCGTCCTTACTGGAGGTGGAGCTACTGTCATCCCCCTCGTCTGAGCTCACTTCCTCTTCCTGCTGGAGACTGCCAACAAAACAGGAAGTCCCTGTCAGTACATCCCCACGGAAACCAGCTGGAGGTTGGACGCAACTCTCACACACACACCACACACACACTTGGCTTGCTTAAACAATTACTAGAGTGCATTTGGTATGATGGTCCCAAAGTCAATGCTTTAAAAAACAAGTAGGCATGGCTGCATCAATGTCTTTTTTTCTCTCTCTCACTCTTCCTCCTCTATCCATCCACCATTTTATCCTCCTCTCCATCTCTCTTAATCTTTCCATTGGTCAATCATCACTTTCTCTCTATCCTCCCTCCCTCCTTCCTTCCTTTTATCTTCCTCTCATTCTGTCCTCTCTCTGTTTGTTCCTCTCTCTCTTCTTTCTCTGTCTCCATCTCTCTCTCATCTCTTTCTCCTCATCTCCCCCCCCCCTCTCTGTCGCCCTTCTTCTCTCTCTGTTTCTCTCTCTCTGTCTGTGTGTTCTATGAGGGGTCATTAACATTCACATCATTCTCTCAGCTCAGCTTGTCTAGATGTTCACACACTCCTGAGGGGGAGTGCACTGGGGTGGCAGTTTGAGTGACCGTGTGTGTGTGTGGGTGTGTGTGTGTGTGTGAAATAGGATAGCTGTAAGAGACCTATCGAGTCCAGAGTGTGTGTATCCTTTTTCATAAATCCCCCTTAACTCTCTCTCCCATGCTAGACACACACACGCACACACACACTCAGTG
>JAIFZK010000082.1:592500-600000 GCA_027481765.1 Tenualosa thibaudeaui
ATGTACAATTAGTTAAACTAAAGTAGTCTTGAAGAAAGCCTCAAGTTGCTATGGGCTTTTTTTCAAGTAGACCTATGTGTTTGCGTTTAAACAACTCAGTCGCGAAAAGCACACATGAAGTGCCGCTGAAGTAAACAAAACGTATTCCTGAAAATAATAAATGAAAAAATCAGGAACACATTCCAAGGACACAGAAGCGTGCAGGGGGGATCCCCGAGTCAAAACACACACAAAGGCTCCACGCGAGACGTGATCACCAGGCTGCAGTCCCTCGAGCCCGGAGAGAATGAAAATCTTTAAGTGTCTACAGTCATTGTTCTCAGGTTGACTTTAAACGCCGTTACGCGTCGTCATTTACCGGGTATCTTAGTCAGCGAAACGTTAGCTCGCGGCAAACACGTTGCAGATTTGTTAACAGCGATCCTGGGGGGCACAAAAAGAGGCTTGGCTACAGTGCTGTAAAACTTGGGACTTTTGGGGATGAACAAGCAGCGGGGTTGAGATCTTGAACAATGGAGTAACTTAACACTTAAACTACGCTTGGCATTTGCTTTTCTTTGTTCCCAATCAAAAAGAAAATATGTGCCCTCTTTTGACATACACACACCATACAGAAAAATGGAGCGCAAGACACCTCCCAACACTTGGATAAATCACGTTTTGTATTTGAACTGGAAAAGGCATAGAAAGACATTAATCAGCTTAAACACAGTGTGCATTTGGTTAGATTTTGTGCATCACTACTCATGTTTTTCACCATCCGTTGCTCTTTGCGTAAAACGGATATTCACAGCAAGCTCAGAAACGTTGCCCACAAAGCCATCTTCATTTCAAATAGGATTAAACTGTAAGAGTTCATTTAAACATTCAATTTACATGTTACTGTTTCGTATCTGATATAGTTATATGTAACAAAGTTCAAAGTAGATGAAAAACAGTGCACTAAAGTGCTTGGTCGACAATATTATTCTTCACTTCCAGCACAGTGATTCCAACAGGAAACTAACCTGAACTCATGATTCCTCGGTCTGTGAATAACTTGCATTCAAGGCGACCGTTTTCCAATGGTTTCCTTCTCCCGGGCCATTGACAGCCCCATTAAAATCACTAGCAAAAACACAGCACTACATCGAATGGCCGCGTTTCTGCTGACATAGAGAAAGACTTGACCGATTTTCTTCCCTTTTCTCTCCCGTTTTGTCGGTTTCCGAACGCTGCGAGTTATTCGGGATTCTCCTCTCGGAAACTTTGATGCGCAGTACCCTAAACCAGCGCTGGAGGAGTACAAGAGCTCTACAAAGGTCTGAGAATGTGTGTCAACTGGGGATTGTGGGGAGTGTAGTTTTCGCTATGAATCCTCTTTGCGCATTCAGAGGACTTGCTTACATCCATCTGCCGTTTATTTGCACCGACTACAATCCCAGAATGCGCGACGTTGGGATACATGGCGGAGAGCAATGACTGAGGAGTTCGATGAAGATGTGGTGTTCCAGGTGAGATCGATCTTTCTGGGCTGTGTACGACTTCTGTCGGTTAATATAAACTGGGACTAACGTCCATACGCTTGGTGGTTAGCTAATAGCAGTCAGATGCAATGTATTTGGCTAACTTGCTAGCAAGCTATACACCCGCCAGTTTACGACTCCACATGAGGATTGTTGCTAGTGAGGAGTAGGCACTGAGTGGCACAGTGTGTAGCTTATAATGTAAATTCAAGTCTATCATCGTTTGCCATTCAAATGCATTTGACATGGTGATTGTTTGCTAACTGTTAGCCTCTTCGTGTGGCCATTTCCTCACTGGGGTGTGTAGTAGTGGGATTTGACAGCGTGGGGTTTAACGTAACCCAACTACCTGGTACCGACTTAGCGGGTTGATGTGTGTTCTGCATTTACTGCTCTTGCTGTTGAGCTGGGCTCGCCACTAATTTGCATCCTGGTAACGTTAGCGTAGATTTCGAGACGAATCACAATGCCCAGGCAACTTTGGGCGAGTTGTGTGTGTTGGATTATGGATATGTTATCATTTGAGCAGCTCTGTAGCATCAAACTAGTAACGCGAACAGTCAGTAACTTTTCTAACTTGGCGTAAACTTGGAGGAAGGCAGAGTGGTTGGACTGAAGTTCGCGACACATAAAGGTCTGCTCGGTTTTACTAGACACCTTAGAATATACATATATATATTAATTTCTCCTAACACTGTGACTGGACAGCTGGCTGTGCCAACTCTGCTCTGCTTTGGCAACATTAGGTGGATAGGCCTACGCCGATCATAATAAATCATATCTGTGGTCGTTCCGTGTTCCACTTTTACCCGGAAAACGCTGACCCAATTACCGAGAGGAAGCTGCTGACTCCACCGATCAGTCAGGAGAGAAATTGAGAGGCTGATCCGCACAGTTATAGATCGTAGCCAGATTTGGAGTCTTTCGCAATCATGTTTATTCCGGACAAATATGCCCAGAAGCATCAGCGCGCAGCTCATCAAGTGGGTTGTCGTCATCATGTCCTGATTTGAATCCAGATAAACAGGTCCTTTATCCCCGTTATAATAGTAGTATACTGTATGATTAGGATTCTAATCTAATTTAGATCATTTAGAGATGCCTGTATTCATTAAACTGCCTCATTTCTGCTGTACGTCTAGTTGGAAAAATCCAACCACAAGCAATGACAATCATATAGACTAAAACTAGAACCCAAAAAGACAAATGAAATGGAAAAATAGACACCCACCAACAAAGCACAGATAAAAAAATCTGGATCAAGGCAATTTAGGGCCTTTAAGTGTCCAGGTCTTTGAGGGCTTAGGGCGTGGTATGCAAGGGTTTATGGGGACATTGGGATTCAGCCTATCCTAATCATTGAGGACATATAAAAAACACCGGCAAGGTCTTAAGTAGTAGAAAATGTTCAAAGTAGCACAGGACTGGTGTCTCCCAGACCACAATTGACTGCAAGTCAGCTCAGTAGCAAGAGTCAGCAATATGAAGTTACTCCCTTCCTCTCCTCTCCTCTCTGAGATACATTGTTTACTCACAGTGTGTTTCCCAGACCACAGTTGTCTGTGAGTCCACCCTGGCCCCTTCATAGCTCATCATCATCATCATTAGCAGGGAAGAGTAGTTGTTCCACACATCCTCTACTCTCCCTGTGGAGAACCTTGTGACAAGTGCATGAACAGAAATACTTTATAAAATTGGCATTACACAGATATAATACTTTGTTTGTAGGAAGGCCATTAAGCAAGGAAGACCATCAGCTACGTTGTTTACTTACAAGATTTTTCCCAGACAAGCAGATAAATAGATCAGCAGCAGGATCCACAATCATCTGCAGTCAGCCATGAGTAGCCCAGTTACTTGCTTCCCCTGCTCTGCTTCTACAACGCCTTTAGGATGATGCACTGGATGGATGAACTTTAACCATGAGGTGTATGCTGTACTGTACACGCTCCCACAGAAACATGTGGGTTGGGATTGAAATACAAATGATATGATTTCAGATAGTCCAGAGAATGTCCAACCATAGTCCTGTTGTTTGAGCCCACTGAGTGTGGTTAGTCGGAAGGAGAACTAATAAGCACCATAAGCTCACTTTAAGTTACATTTCCTACGGTACTATTCAGTTAGTGTAAGCTGTTGATTTGCTATTTGCTATCTGTACCAAATTCTCTGGTTCTTCTTCTTACCGACAGTGCTTGGTGATCTCAAACATCGGGGCTATGGTTGGAAATACCCAAGAATTTGTTTCAAAATACATGCCTCTTTCTTTCTTATGTCCTTCTTCTCAGCTGTCTGTCCTCTCTCTGTTATTCTGTCAGGACATAGAAGAATCGTGGGCTATAGCTTCATAATACAAATAATAATAATAGTAATAACAACAACAACAATAATAATAATAATAATAATATGAATCTATACTCTTTTGATCCTGTGAGGGAAATTTGATCTCTGCATTTTAACCTGTGAATCGTGAATAAGTGAAACACACACAGCACACAGTGAACTGAAGTACACACTAAGACAGAACAGTTGGCTGCCTGCTCTAGCAGTGCTTGGGGAATAGTGAGGAGTTAGGTACTGCTCAAGGGCACTTCAGACATTGTCCACTGGTCAGGGATCAAACCTGGCAACCTTTCAGGTACAAGCTTGAAGCCCTAACCAGTAGGGCACGGCTGCCCTAGTTACACATTTGTAACAGGACTTTTCCATATTGATTTAGTTGTTTGTGTGAGAATGGACACTTCCACATCCACATGCGGAGCCTAGAGGATTAAAGTGGGGTTGGATTTAGCTGCTGTGGCGTGACTGGCCCTGGCATGGAGGGCACTGGTGAGGCAAGGTGGGCACACAGACCAGACGAGGCCACCCTAGGCTGGAGGGCGGAGTGCCAGTGAGCTTTAAGGCACTTTAAGCTCAAATCCACAAGGAATGGTAATCTGCCCGGCAGGCCGGTGCGAGAGAGAGCGAGAGCAAGAGGTCCGTAGTCGGCGCCGGGTCCTGTGCTCCCTCCGGAGCCCGAGAGGAAGGCTGGCAGCTGGGCTGAGCAGCAGCGCCGGCGCTAGTGGATGGCACGGCAGGCGAAGGATGGCGCACCCCAGGCTGGGCACGAGGATGACAATTAGAAGAGAGGTAACCCACGATAGATGGATAGAGAGACATCTGCGGAGAGATCTAGAACAATAGCGGGAGGAATGGAGATGAAAAATCCTTAAACATGCAGTCATTTAGCGTCTAGCAGAAACTTCTAGCACAAACTGTGTGGCACACAGATTTTGGCTAGTCCCACACTAATAGCGAACTTCAATAGAAATCTCCATTGGGCAAAAACCTATGAGTCTAGACCTGGGCTTAATTCACGTATGGGAAAGACAGACAGTCAGACAGGGCTGATCCGTCTTCAGGGTTGATTCCATCTGCTCGGGGGGGTCGTGGGGTGCTGGGCCTGTCAGGTGGTGTCTGGGTTTTCTTTAGTTTTGATCAGGGACAGTAGCCTGTATTACTGTATGTAAGGAATAGGAATAGGTTTTAGGTTTAACTCCCAAGGCACAAGTACGGTTCTGTTGTTACAGGGTTTCACGCCATTTTGTTTGGTACAAAAAATACAAAAAGCCATTCAGAAATGATTGAGCTTGCCTCCTAATATAATAAGTACCTGCTAAAACATGGTTGTCAGGACGACAGCCTTATCAGCCCTGATGTTCTCTGCACCAATTTAAGCGCTCGTTAGGTTTGTTCACCTCAAGCTTGCAATCATGGACAAAACAAATGAGTGGGCCAACCAGACATACCTACTTGAGTACGGAAAGGGAGAATAAACTAGACTTAAGGCTGGGTCTACCTGTGGAATCTTCCGTGTCACTCTGGTCAGGGTCTGCCAGCATACTGGGAGTCAGTGCACTATGTTGTCTGTAGCAGTCAGCCATGCTGTGGGCTGTGGGCTTTGGGCAGTGGGGGTGGTACAGTGGAATGGTTACTGTGTTGTGTTTGCTGGGGGAGTGGGGGCTAATCTAGCTGATACAATAGGATCAGTTTAACTAGAACAGCAGAGTCGGGGCTCTGTGAATAGGGGATGGGGGGGATTTGAGTATGAGACGGCTGCTTGATCCGCAACACTAAGAGAGGCTGGACTATGGAAATGAAGATTCTTATTCTTTCTTTCTTTTTCCTTTCTTTCTTTTCTATATGTCTTTGTTAGTTTTTTCTTTCTTTCCTTCCTTCTTTCTTTCTTTTTTCTTTCTCTCTGTCTTTCTTTCTTTCCTTCTGATGCCCTCCTTTTCAACTGTCTGTTCTCTCTCTTACTCCATCTTCTGCTCTACTTTTTTGTCCCTCTGTCCCTCTATCTCTCGTTTTCTCTCTCTCCCTCTCTTTCCCTCTCTCCATGTCTACCCGCTGTCTTTTTCTCACACACCCTGTGTCACCTCATCTCCCTTTTCTCTCCCTGCCTCTAACACTAATTTGATAATGTACTGTGTGTGTGTGTGTGTGTGTGTGTGTGTGTTTGTATTCCTGTCTTCCTCCAGAACTCCCCCCTGTTTCAGTATCTTCAGGATCTGGGACACACTGACTTTGAGGCGTGTGCTCCCGTATCCCAGGACGAGGAAGACCAGGCCAGTGCTGAGGGGGCGTGTCCACATGACTCACCGCCCGCTCCAAAAGTGAGTGACAGCTCGTCCCCACCCCTGACGACCCTTGACCCATCATTTATATAGGCAGTGGAGATGAATTGAGAGGCTCTGTTCAGCCAGTTCCTTTGTGTGTCTGTGTGTGTGAAGGAGTGTGAGGGGAATTCCTTATAGTCAGAAGTGTGTGTGTGTGTGCGCACGCACGTGTGTGTGTGCGTGTGTGTGTGTTTGGGCTGTAGTTGAACAGATAGGCCAGTTTAGCACTGGCACTGTTGCGGGCTATAGACCACTCTTATACAAGAAGAAGCAGGACTGCAGGAGAGCCAATGAGATCCAACACAGAGATGAGATGAGCAGTCTGTGGTCCGTTTGATAAGATAGACAGGAAGTGATGTTGTGGCTCTGTTTTATGTTTGGAGTTATTGTGTGTGTTATAGTGTGTGTGTGTGTGTGTGTGTGTGTGAGACACACATCCTGATGGGAGAGAGAGATTCCTGCCTGCAGCTACAGAAAAGCAAACACATGGGACAAATGTTCAATACAATGTGTGTGTGTGTGTGTGTGTGTGTGTGTGTGCGTGTGTGTGTGTGTGTGTGTGGCCGGGTGTTGCGATGGAACAGGGAGGCAACAAGCTTATATTCTGCTTGCTTGTTGGTTTTACCAATGTGTGTGCGCACTGAAGCATATTTTCTTTGAGCTCTACTGTTGTGTAACCTTAAAACACACTCTCTCTCTCTCTCTCTCTCTCTCTCTCTCTCTCTCTCTCTCACTCATAAGACTTCACGTGTGCATATAGTCCAAGGATATTCTCAGTGTTGCATCAGTGGAATACTAAAGACTGATTATAACAGGGCAAAAGTTGGCAGGTCTCTGCGTGTGTGTGTGCGTGTAATAGTGTAAGACTCTTAGTCTGTGTGTGTTTGTGTTTCTGTAGGCCTTCTAGTGTGTGTGTGTGTGTGTGTTTCAGTAGGCCTTTCAGTGTGTGCATGTGTGTGTGTCCTTTAAGTCGGCCTTCCAGGATGGGTGTGTGTGTGTGTTTCAGTAGGCCTTTCAGTGCGTGTGTGTGTGTGTGTGTGTGTGTGTGTGTGTGTGTGTGTGCATGTTATTCTGTAGGCCTTTTATTGGATCTTTCGCAGTGCGTGTGTGTAATGTGTTTCAGTAGGCCCTAGATTGTTTTTCTGCTGTGTGTGTGTGTGTGTGTGTGTGTGTGTGTGTGTGTGTGTGTGTTCCTCACTCTGGCACCTCTTGAATAGTGTGTGAGTGGAATGTTTGGTAGCAATGGTGAGTGCCTTGAAGGCTTTAATGAGCGTTGCTTGGTGTCCTCCTGGTGCTCACAGATGCCTTGGATCTTTCATTGGTCTGCCTGGGGGGGC
>JAIFZK010000082.1:602500-607500 GCA_027481765.1 Tenualosa thibaudeaui
TCTGTAAGTGCACACACTCACATGCACACACACCCTCACACGCACTCATTCACATGGACATATCCTCACAAGCAAACACACACACTCTCTCTCACATTTGCATGCACATACACCCACACACACACACTTGCATGCTCACACATACACACGCACACACGCTCACCCATACACATACTCTTACACAGAATCTGATGTACACACCACCCGCACACACATTCACATGCACATACACCCACACACACACTTGCATGCTCACACAGACACACACACACATGCACGCACACTCACCCATACACACACACTCTTACACAGAATCACTCCATACACACTCTGTCACACATGCATGCACATACACACTCACACACATTAGCTTGCTCATACACGCTCACGCATAGAGACACACACACACATATACACAGTATCTTTCAGAGGATCTTTAGCTAATTAGCACTCAAGGCCAAAGACTGAAATTTTCAAACCAACATTTAGAGCAAAAGTTCAAGCAGTTGCTGTCGGGACAGAAGACAGAGAGGCATCCCAACTGCTGGAGCCACATTTTGAAAGCTCCTGAAGCACACTGATGTTTGTGGCGCGGTGGTAGCATAGCGGTTAAGGAACCTGGCTAGCATGCAAGTAACCTGAAAGTTGTGGGTTCAAATCCCAGCTGCCACTATTGTGCCCCTGAGCACTTAATCCTAAGTTAATTGGAGACTGACCCTGAACAATTGATAGTTGACAAAAAATGTAAGTCGCTTTGGATAAAAGCGTCTGCTAAATGCATAAATGTAAAATGTAATGTAAATGCTAACATTAGGACACCAAGACAAAAGGACTTTGCAATGTGACACGGTTACCTGGTTTATGCAAATGGCCTCTTATGGCTTATGGCCTTGTCAGGCTGCTGGACTTTAGCCTGGGTCCACACAGACACCTACAGAGGGCCATTAACATGGCATTAAACTCCGATAAGCACTTCGTAGATAAAACACTGAAATGAGTCACCTGTCATCTCACCCACTTGGATCACTGGATCGACTCTTTTTTTGGGCTTGTGATGGTTTGAGATTGGGGGCCTCCAAGGAGTGGATCTCAGGACACCCTCAGATCAGTGTGGGAACAAAAGAGTCTTTTAAAGAGCATCCTGTCTCAGTTCAAACTCTCTCACACACACGCACACACACTCGCACACACACCCCTCATTCTGTAGACCTGCACACCAAAGGAGTGTCAGGCTTTGTTCTGTGCAGTGGAGCTCAATGAAACTGTCTCTCTCACACACACACACACCCACACAGACACACACGCACACACACACACATATATATACATACATTCACAGACATTCACACAGACACATACATATACATACACTCACAGACACAAACACACACATACATACATACACAGACACACACACATACACTCAGACACACACCCTCACACACACACACACACAGCAGGCGCACGTTTTTTACACAAATCACACTGCACTGTCTGCTTCTGCGAATACTGTTTGCTTGCTGTCCTGCGTGTATAGTGTGTCTGCAGATAGTACAGGATGTGTGTGTGTCTGTTCAGTGTCTGTTTTTGTGTGCAAGCTTGTGTCTAACCTGTAAACGTACATGTTTAGGTGTGTGTGTCTGTGTGTCTGTCTGTCTTCCATTTGCATGTTTTCTTATTTGTGTGTGTGTGCGTTAACTGTACCCTTGCATCTTTTTGCATGCATGCGTATGTGTGTGTGTAGAGTGACTGTGTGGTATAAGTAGCATAGCATTTGTGTTGACTTTTGAGTGTGTTGTGTGTGTGTGTACGTGCTTGCGTGCGTGTGTGTGTAGTAGTAGTAGTAGTAGTAGTAGCAGCAGTAGTAATAGTGTTTATGTGGCCTATGTAATCTTGAGTGCTGTGTGTGTGGCCTGCTTAGGCTGAATCCCAGTGTCCCCCTAAGCCCTGTAACGTTCTCTCATTGGCTAACTGAGTGAGGTAGTTGCATTCATTTTGACCTAGTTGGAATTTCCTCATGTATATTAATGAGAATTACATCATGCATATTACATCATGCATATTACATCATGCATATTACATCATGAATAGTGATAAACAACCTGTTCTGAGATGGAGGAGGAAATGCACGTGATGATGGATATTCTGAGAGGTATTTTCAGCAGCTACTTCAGAGACACTTATGTGGAGCTCATAGTTAACTTGTTGAAAAAAAGTTTAATCTGCGACCTGTAAACGAGGAATTGGGTGTGGCCTGATCAATCCAAAGGCCTGTATTTCGAGGTCACTGAGTGCTATCTGAAGGAAAAAGAATGAGAATGAGAAAAGTTGATATAACAATAGACTGAATTGTGATGCTAACTCTGGCAACTAACACTAACTGAATGGGGCACGGGAATTCTCTTTCAGTTTCATTTTCCTATGCCCCATTCAGTTAACCTCAAACAACAGGGCTACAGATTCAGAATTCTCCTTTAACTGACACAAAGTGACTTCATGATCAGCTGAAGTCTCTAAGGGTATAGGGATTAGGGTTAGGGAGGACATTGGGAGTCAGCTACTGACCTGTGTTTGTAGTGTCTTGTGTGTTTAAATTTTGTTTGTTGTGTATCTTTAAGTCAAGTGTACCATCTTGTGTTTTGTATTGGTTTTCTACTGTGTGTGTGTGTGTGTATGTATGTGTTGTAATGGTCATGTGTGTCATGCCTGTTTGTGTTGTTTGTGTGTGTTTGTTTGTGTTGAACATGTTTAGCTGTAGCATACTGTCTTGTGTTTTGTAGTGGTGTGTTTTGTAGTGTGTGTGTGTGTGTTGCATGTTTAGCATAGTGTATGTTGCGTGTTATCTTGAGTTCTGGGACGTCTGCACAGTCGAGTCACGTTTCACTTGTCAAGTTTGCTCGACAGGGTTAGCGGCGCCTGTCCCTTCAACAGAGCGGGGCCTTCGCGGCAAGGTCAGCAGCTGATTGGCCTTCGCAAGGCCGCCTATCAGAGCCTACGCTCCGCCTTCCGAGCCTCGCGCCTTGCTACCTGTCTGATGCTCAAGTCGTATCCTTAATGACAAACACAGCCTGTGTGTGTGTGTGTCTGTGTCTGTGTGTGTCTCTCTCTCTCTCTCTGTCTCTCTCTTTGTGTGTGTGTGTGTATGTGTGTACAAAGCCCATCTCCCAGGGTAGGTGCAGCTGTGTGTGCGTTGCTCTCTCAAGTGCATGTTCAGTTTTGTCTTCTGCATATACAAGAGCTCTTTTCCAAACTATTTGACAAATATTCATAAATGAGGTTGTTAATTTGTGTATTATTATTTTTAGTTGGACTGCAGTTAGGTTGTAAGTTAAGTCAAAATAAACCACCCACTTCATTGATATCATTTGGTATGCAAATAAAACAAAAAAACTGAAAATTCATTAGAATGCTGGACATCTCATTTTAGAAAAGAGCTCTGTGTGTGTGTGTGTGCGCGTATCTGTACCTGTGTACGAGACTTAGCCCTTAACTATAGCCCCAGGTTCCCCCTGTCCTCTGAGATGGATAATGTGGTGAACTATGTGTCCAGTGTACCAATCAAAGAGCTTGGTTTGGGCCTGGGGGCGGAGCATCTCACTGATGACCAGGTGCAGGAACTCACCGATGACTACAGCCTGCCAGCACTCAAGGTAAACACACACACACACACACACACACACACACACACACACACACACACACAGTGATGAATACAGCCTGCCAGCACTCAAGGTAAACACACACACAGTTGGCATACACAGTTTTTAAACAAACCTCTTTTTTGCAAATGTGTTCGTAAGACAAATGAGAGAATGTAAAGTCAATGTAACCCAGCGTTTGTCTGTGTCGTTTTTAGAACCAATACTAATGTATTATTCAGCCACAACACTATCGGTTTTAGAGACATTAGCAGCTCTATCTTTAGTGCATTGGGCCCAGACTTCTGGTGTCACACACACACACACACACACACAGCGCCTACCTTCACTAGGTAAACACACATTTGTATACACTTGCATGAACATACACGGACACACTCGCTCATCATTGATTTATAGCATGTCAGTACTCGAGGTGGACTTGCATGAACAAACACATATACACACACACACACACACAAACACATATGTGTAAACACAGATGTGTATGCATGTGCTCCTTCTTGTTGAAGTGTCAACACAGGTGCACTCAAACACACACACACACACACACCTGCCCTTTCTCTCATTACCAGTTTACGGTCAGACATAACCATAGACTATATAAAAACGGACTTGACCTACTGATTCTCAAACAAAAAAGCTGTTCACCTGTCTTTATTATCCGTCTTAATTATGTAACTAATAAATTGACATTTGCATTTGAAGAGTTCAAATAATAATCCATCTTCATCCATTAGATATATGCTAAAAGGAATCTCTATCAAATTCCAATTTGATTGTGACATCTGGGCATCTGAACTCTAGAAATGAGAGAGTTTTGAGAGAGGAGGAGAGGGGAGGGAGTGTGTGTGTGAGTGTGTGTTTATGTGTGTGTGTGTGTGTGTGTTTATGTGTGTGTGAAGGAGGGTTCATTTTCGCACAGACACACTCCCTCGCTTACATTTCTTTCCCCCAGATGCTGTTCCAGTTGTGGGTGGGACAGAGCTCTGAATTTTTCCGCCGTTTGGCCCTCCTGCTGTCGCCGGGGCGACAGGAGGACTCGGGCCTCATCATGCACCAGGCCATCACCACGGTGACCGGCCCGCTCCAGCACACCCTGAGCGGTTGCCTGGGTGACCTGCAGCGGAGCTACAACTTCCACCGATACTTTGAGATGCAGTTGCAGTCCCAGAGTGAGCGGTCACACTCACACACACGCCAGAGATGTCACGAGCTCAACACACTCCACTCCTCTGTCCGAAGCCTGCAGCTGCACCTCAAAACACTCCTCAATGAGTACGTAACACACACACACACATACACACACACACACAAGCCAGAGATGTTATGAGCTCCTGA
>JAIFZK010000082.1:612500-655000 GCA_027481765.1 Tenualosa thibaudeaui
ACTGACGGAGATACACGGCGCTGAAGCTTTGAGTTTCAGCTCGGCCATCGCTGCACAGGTGGCCGCGCGCTCACACACCTTCACACACATGCAGGAACACACCTTTGGTGACTCGGAGGAAGACGAGGAAAATGAGGAAGAGGAGGAGAGAGAAGGGAGAGCGACGGAAAGTCAAAGACTAGAGGGAGACGAGTAGAGAGACGGTGCTGCATGGAGACAAAAGAAAAACAAAACAGCGGGAAAGTAAAACAAACAAACAAACAAAATGTACAGCCTGCCTATTTATCTCATTCATTCTCTTTATTTATTAGAGATTTTTTTAAAAGGTTTTATGTTTTATTTTTTTATTTTTAACATTTTTATTTTTATTTTAACTGTTCTAGTCTCCATCAGTTGTTCCCAGTCCAGGATCAGAACATTCTCATAAACATCAGTCATAAACATATGCTCAGCCCACACACACACACGCGCGCGCGCGCACACACACACACACACACACACACACACACACACACACACACATAAACACAGACACACACACATACACATACACATAAACACAGACACAGACACACAGACACGTTTGCATGCATGTACATGCACACACACAGACAGGTGGCTACAGGCAGATTCAAAGACACATGCATGCATGTGTGCACACACACACACACACACACACACACACACTAAGTGGCTACAGGCAGATGCACAGATACACATACGTGCAGGTGCACACACACTTGCACGCTCGCGCACACATACACACTCGTGCATAAGCTCACACTCAGTGACATGCACAGCTATTTGACCTTATACACATAGACACTCCTGCCTCCTTTCAGACACGCATACGGGTCTCACTGACTGCACCTTTCCAATATCTCTGTTTATCTTCCACCAATCAATTCCCCACTCCTCCGTCCTCTGTGTGTGTGTGTGTGTGTGTGTGTGTGTGTGTGTGTGTGTGTGGGTGTGTTGACGTGTGGACACGCCTTCGACTCACAGAAGAGGAAGTCATTTGAGTCGGAGGGCACTTCTGCAGGAAGTGATGTGGTCATGAGACCACATGGACAGGAAGTATTTGGGGGTTAGAGGTCATGCCTACAGGAAGTGATCCAGATGTAAACACACAACACTTTCAGGAAGTCGTCCCTTTGACTCCCAGGATTGACGGTGAGAATGTTGGAACCTTCTGGAACCCTATACATTTTTGAATGTCTGAGTGCACCTGCTTTGCATGTAGTCACGCTGTGTGTGGGTGGGTTTTGCCTCTATGAATCAGTCAGGGCTCTGTTCAAAAGAAGTGATGCATTGTGGGAGTCTTTCAGAAAAGCAATAGCGTTGCCGTGGACTACCGATTGTTTTGAAGATCAAAATAATTCGACTTTCACAAACATTCAACAATGAAAGTCTGAATAAACATAAAGTAAAACTCTCTCCTTGTTGATATGTTCACTGTAGGATCCATAGCTGTGGTGGATATTGGGCGGGGGGGATTTCAAAACATGAGGTAAAATAGCTGGAGAAGTTGAATGTTCTCATTGTAGCAAGGATTTCTAGGGGCGTGTTCTCTCTAGGGACCACACCTTCAATATGTCCGTCGAGCAGTGGGATTACCTCACTTCAGAATGTGTCGATCAAAACCAAAATCACTAGATGAGTGTTAGCATGAGGCCTGTTAAAAGTTTTCTTGATCTGTTTTCTTGTATTGTGTGTGTGTGTGTTAGAGAGAGAAAATGGGAGAGCTAATGGGAAGTTACTGGATGAATGAAAGGCTCTTGGATTAAGCAGTCATGAAGGTAAAGTGTTACAGTGCTATCCAGTGGGTTTCTATTCTAGGCAATCTCTTCTCTCCCAATCTTGATGGTTAAACCACTGGATATAATGATAGAGTAACCACCAGGATTGGGACCGAAATTAGCAATAGCACTTTCCAGAAATATCCTAATATCCTGCTTGACAGTGAACCTCTGTCATGCTACTGAATGCCCAGGGTTCTGACTTACTTGAAGTTAACTTACTAACCCCAGAATCCTCTTTTGCTCTAGACTAGAGCGGATTCTTTGTGTTTGGGCTTATACATATGTTATAAGTGATTTATAAATGAGTGGAAATAATGCAAAGGAAGTCCAATTGAAATGTATAATTTGACTGATGACCTGCATCTTTCATGCTTGTCACAGTCAGCTTGACTTAAAGGAGAAGTCCAGTGTGAATCAGTCAATAGTCCTGTTGTTTGACATTGCTGAGAGCCGTCAGTAGGTATGAGAACGGGAGAAATTGGTGCAACAGAGACCATATTAGCGAAACAGTAGCTAAAGCTAACTGATGAGGGCACAGGGAACTTTTTCAGTTTTATTATCCCGTCCTCCCATCTGTTAGCGTTTTCTGCCGTTTTGCTATTTGTTGTACTAAATTCTCTCATTCTCATACCTACCAACAGAATGAAGTAACAGGACTATTCCATTGATTCACACCGGATTTCTCCTTTAACACACTTCAGGAGATGCTCACAGCCACTCCATACTGGAGGGGTCCTTTGCCCGGCACAGACCTGTGCAATGGTGGGGGTTGGTTAGGTCTGAATCTGAGAATAATTTTGATCCCCATAGAAAGCAGTGTGGTGCTGATCAAGGGCATCGTCTGTCTTCAGATGTCCTCCTCTGACCCTTAGCTCTGAACCCTTGGCTAGTTAGACATGTTGGCCCTATAAGATTGATCTTAAACATGGTTTAAAAACACTCCAAATGTTTTTGATTTTCTTTAAATTTTAGAGAATTCTTTCACCCACAAGCAGCCATTGTTGGGAAAAGTGACATCACCTGGTCAAATCTATCCAAGGTTCAATCAGGTATCAGCAATCAAGCTATTGCTGCACATAGATGCCATCAAAAACTACCAGGTGATGTTACTTTTTACCCAGAAAGCACTGAGACATAAATGCAATGGCAGCTTATGACGCTTATAAGGCCAACATGTCTTACCAGTCAAGGATCATTTTAAAGATTTTACTGGCATGAATCAGCCAATCATGAAGTTGATTCATGCAAGTTGAAGGGTTGGGTGAGTGTGTGTATGTGTATGGTGGAGGGGCCATTGGCATTCAGTCTCTCTAAGGTCAGAGAGGAGGAGAGTGATTTGGGGATTGGGATGAAGACACCATGATGATTGGAGTGCTGATTTGAGTTATGCTAGCTACAATAAATTACGCTGGGATGTTTGAGAGCCTCGTTTGGATTATGGTAGCTAGATGAAGCTACGCTAGGATGTTTGAGAGCCTGGTTTGGATCATGGTAGCTAGAATAAGCTACGCTAGGATGTTTGGGAGCCTGGTTTGTGTGACAATGTATGATGCAGAATATGCTGACTCAGCACTGTCCAACCTCAAAGTGAGCGGACATACTGAAAGGTAAAGATGGTTGTGTGTGCGCGTGCGTGTGTGTGTTCAATCGGCCATGTTTGCCTTGTCTGTTACTGTCTACATTTTTTAGCTGTTGGTCTGCTGCCCTATTTCAATTTGTCAAATAAAACATGGTTCTTCGATATTGCCTGTGGTTCTGTCTCTCCCATACTTTGTGTGTGTGCGTGCGCGCGCGTGGATTTGTGGATACTGAGGGTTAATAGGATCCAAGGACATACTTTGTGAGGACACGACAGAGTTTAGGTTTTCAGTTGCACTTGCCGTCAATTTTTCGCTCTCACTCACACACACTTTGTTGCTGCTGTGAGCTTGTTCTCCAGGGCAATACACTCCGCAGTGAGACATACCCACACATGTAATCCAAGCCTCTTGCTGATAAACGGTGTTACCATACTAATAACGACCTCATACCCATTTGATCACCACTATCAGCAAAATCATTATCATCGGTGGTGGCAATCATTTCCGTCATCACCATCTGATTGTAAACTGTAAAACGGCCATTGGCGCACTCACGCATAATGAAATTCTTTTAGGACACTGGTAGGTCATTTTCAGTGTGGTGTGGTGTGTGGTTTGGGGGGGGGGGGGGGTCTACTGTATCTGATTAGACATTCATCTCACATTGACACTCAAGCGCGTCGTCACTCCGCTGATTCGGCAGGTTTTATGCGGACTCCCAGAAGTCATCGCGCACGCACCACTCTCTCACTTACCGGCTCTCTCGCTCGTTCACCCCAGTTCCACTTGTGTCGCGAACATGGCGGACGTGGGGCTGCAACGGGAGGAGGAAGGAGAGAAAGCAGCAACAGAGGAGTCCCTGCTGAACGGGGAAGCCGGTGACAAGGATGAAGTCGATCCCAGCGAGGAAACGGCCAAAAAGCGGAGGAAAAAGAAAAAGAAAAGCAAGTCCGCAGCCCCTGCCGGTAAGCTCGAGAGACCGCGCGCACCCTGCGTCCGGAATGATGCGGACGCGTACAGTAGCTGTAGTGGTCAGGGCATCATCATGATCTGACATCAGGCAGTTAAATTGCAAACACATCTGGTTACTGTGAGAGCTTCCCGGAGCTGCGCTTTTATTTGTTGTCTGTCGTCGCAGTGATTTATGATGACAGATTGTGTTAGATGGTGCCTCGGGTTAACTGTCTGTCACAGTGCAGTAAAGTTTAATCGCTGCCGCGCATTGAGTTCACTCTTGCATCATTAACTCTCCCAGAGCTACCGGATTGTCGGTGCCTTTAGAATGAATCAGTGTTAGGCTATAATAATCACGTGTTAAAATTAAAAATTTCAAACACGCTGTTTCTGTGCTGTAGGGATGCGTTTGGTTGTGCAGACCACTTATAATGTTACAGCGCAGTAACACGCGGCGGCTTGGTATTCGGGATGAGTGCAATGCGTTAAGTTGCCCTCACGTGTTTTTGAGCGATTATGCGCAGTTAGTGTAGTGAAAAACCTCAGATGAAGCTGCTGGAAAATTCAGTTAGACGTGTTGCTGTGACGGTCCGTGTTACGGCTTAGTTATGTGGCTCTCTTTCTCTTCTGATCCGGCAAGTGTCCCGGTAATTTCCCCGCGCCGGCTCAGCGAAGCTCACATTTGTGCTTACATCAGGAGAACGTGAGTTTGCGCGAGGCACCACAAGGTTATGCAGCACCAGCAGCACGGATCGGTTCTCGTGCCAAGCTGCCGGCCCACTCCGCGAAATAGGATTGATTTATGTGTGTGTGTGTGTGTGTGTGTGTGTGTGTGTATGTGCCATTGCCAGATAAATTTCCCTCACACACTGTAGCACTCCGAAGCATGCTGTCAACTCCTCCTCTTCCTTATTATCATATGTTTCACACATTCACACACAAACACAACCACACACACACTTTCTGTATCTATCTCTCACACACATACACACACACACACACTGGCATCCCCTAACCCTGGTGTTCTGTCTTGTAATTGAAGTGGGCTTTCTGGCAGGGTGAGAGAGTGCTTAATGGCAATGTATTGAAAAACTCACTCAGGTGTGTGTGTGTGTGTGTGTGTGTGTGTGTGTGACTTTGCAGCAGGACACGCGGAGGTGGATGGTGACGGAGTGTGTGACGTGAGCAAACAGCTGGAACAGCAGAGTCTGGAGGAGAGGGAGAAAGAAGGGGATGATGACGGAGGGGAGGAAGGTACGATCCCCACACCACCTAGGTGTGTGTTGGGGGTTGTTGGTCAAAGGGCAGAGGCAATCCATGAATCCATGACTATATGATGCCTCAGTGCCTTGATCCATAAATGCTCACAGTAGGTTACAGTAAGACCCAGACATAAGTCATCTGAGTTTGAGACTCCACTCCAGAGTATGGCGAGGCTCTCCCCCCTTCTTCATATGTTTTTAATGTGTTCCTAGTCTAGGGAGTCCCCAGAGTGTTAGTGAACGTGAGATGAGTGTATGCGGTCTGAAGCAGGCAAGGTCAAGGTCTCCAAAATCAGTTAAGTAGACTATTTCTGCTACAATGGAGGCAAATGAATGTGGATGGATGAACACACCTGTTGATCCCACCAGCTGAACAGTGCTATGCTCTGTGCATCTCTGTGTACTGAGTCAGAGTACTCTGAAAGATGAAACACACACGCATACACACACACACACACACACACACACACACACACACACACACACACACACACACACACACACACACACACACAGCCATACCCCCGTTCAGCTCAGTGGTTTGGGGCAGAGCACTCCAGGTGAAAAATAAAACACCCAGAAAACACACACACTATAATATACAAACTTAAACACACACAAACACACACATCCACAGACACCCACATCCACATCCACATCCACATCCAAGGCAGGATGAGGTCTGGATTAAGCTTCCCCCTTGGGGTGTTGGGTTTGCATTGAGGCTTGCGGATCCTCCCTGGCCAAGAGCCATCGGTGTCCCTCACCTGCCAAGAGCTACTGCCTCCCTCTGGCTCTGTGTCCCAGGGTTTCTGCAGGGTCTTAAAAGGCTCTGATTTAAAGATATGAATTTAAGACCTTAAAAAGTTTTAAATGCAATGAAATATTGTGCAGTAGGTCTAAAATAAATTTAGTTTCGGTCTTAAATTGGTCTGAGTTATGAATTATTACCATGAACCATGCCACTTTCTTGAGGTGTGTCATCTATTTGAGGGGTAGTGGATGTTTTTTTTTACATGTGAAGTTGGTAGGTGTAGTTGATAGCTTGATTTAAAAGTATATTCTATGGACATAGAATCCATACATTTTTTCACAAATTTGGTAAACCTTTAAAAAAAATGGCCAGAAAAGGCTTCACATTGCCTATGGTTACATGCAGAGAGAATTGGGAATAAGGTCTATATTCTGGTTGTTGAAAGATCCTCAATAATCCGTTTCCATGTGTGGAAGAGTAGTGTACAATAGGAATATTTTCATTTACATACACTTGCTGTGTTCTGGTTGGGCCACTGATGTAGATTTCAAAGTTGCCTTGTATTGGATGCGTCATGCCAATGGAACATGCCAATGGAACATGCCAACACGTGAAAATCTGCTCCAATAAGGAGCATTTTCTTAATAAGGTGTAGACACGACCCTGAATTCAGGCATAACCCAGGGGGTTTATTCAGGTTTTTAGAAACCAGAATCTGGCCAAGTTCAGAAGATGGCGATCGGTATGAGGAGTTTACATGACTCGCGTGTAAACTAAATATTGTCAATATTCCGTTTAAAACTGTAATATTTTAGGTCCCCGTAGCCATTGGTCCTAAATTTCAATCATAATGGTCATAAAAAGGCCTTAAAAAGTCTTACATTTAAGTTATTGAAACCTGCAGAAATGCTTTCCTTTCAGTAAAATACGAGAGACAAATCAATCAAACAAAAAACAGCAAACACAAACAAATATGGGAGCTCACACTTTTCAGGTATGAAATGCGCTGCCTTTTTGGTAGGTTTTTATTTACTAATTGTGCACCGTTAGTTTGGTTTGTTTGGTGCGTGTGCAGAACTATCAGGGCTACAGCCCTTCTGAAAGGCACATATTCACCCTTTGATTACTTTTGGAATGCAGGGCCAATGGTAGTTTGCCTATTAATAAGTCAGACAGAACTCCTGTTCTTGCTTTAATATGCAGGAATGAGGTTTGATTTTAAACCAGTTGAAATTAGACCAAAATGTGTACTACTGTGTTTAGCAGATGCTCTTGTCCAAAGTCACTTTAAAATGTAACTTTGTTTTTTTTTTTTTTTTTTTGGGGGGGGGGGGGGCGGTTTGAATTGGTCTTTGGACATGTTTACCACCAACAGGAGACTTCATTAACATGCTATTTCTGACACTTAAAAACAAAGATTTTTAAACCTGACTGAAAACCAAAGATTTTAGAGGGCTAGGACCCTAGCACCCTAAAATCTTTCCTAAAGCTGATTTGGCAGATTGTATCTGCTGGTGCTTTTGTGACTCTGGGTCCAGATCTGGCCCAGATCTCAGGCAGTTCTAGAATTCTAAAGTGTTCTTGAGCAGACTAGAACATCTGGCCTGCAACTGCTCCAGTTCTGGCCCAGAGTTTCCCTGGTAAAGAGAGAGCGAGGAGAGGAGTGTAAGCTGCAGACGGATCAGTAGTGATGGCTAACTGAGTCTGAGACGGTTACTGAGAGGAGAGGAGTGAGATTAGTGTCCACTGAAGTCCTGATGGAGCCCAGCTCATCTGACTAGGGCAGCAGGGATAAACCTGGAAGTGGATGCAGCCTGCTGATTTGATTGGTACTAATTGGCAGCTAAATGGAATTGGATTGGAGCCTAACACAAGGTCACTCACTCTCTCTCTCTCTCACACACACACAAACATACAAACAAGCAGTTCATGTTGCTCTGGCAGATGCTCCTGTGGTTAAAAGGAGGATTAAAAGCAAATGTTGCAAAGTGATTAATGATTGAACAGTTGATCAATCAGGTGATTGGTTCCTTCCTTTCAAGCTTGTTTTTAGATTGATTGATTGGTTGAATAAGAAGTAGTTAGATAGTCAGATGTGTATTGAACGCTGCGGCTGAGACAAGGGATGCGGGATTGAATCAAAGGGGTGTACCTATACTAGTATTGATCACTATGGTGCAGCTATCCTCTGTGAAGAGCAGAGTTCCAGAGCCACAACACACACACACACACACACACACACACACACACACACACAGCAGTAAGAAAGGAGTCCATATGCACACTACTTGTGTCTGACCAGCAGCTTTCTTCTTGATGTAGTCATGAGACAAAAGGTGATGTATTGTGTTAGAGACCTAAACTAACTCTTTCTGTGTTTTGGTCATCTCACAAACTGTATTAAGTGACACTTACACTGGGCCACAGCTCACTGTGTGTTTTTAGGTGTGATTTATGTGTGTTTTGCAATTGTCCTTTTGGGAATGAGGAATAGTTCTCAAGCACTGTGTGTGTGTGTGTGTGTGTCTGTGTGTGTCTGTGTGTGTGTGTGTGTGTCTGAAACCTCAGACTGCAAATTAGGCTAAATCAGACACCTCTCCAGCTGGCTCTCTCTCTCTCTGTGAGTGTGTGTCTGTGTCTGTGTGTGTGTATGTGTGTGTGTGTGTCTCCAGCTGGCTCTGTACTCAGTATCCCTAAGTGTAATGCTCCAGCGTCTCTCTTTAGGTGTAAAGGGTCAAAGACACACTGTACACTGTGTGTGTGTGTGTGTGTGTATGAGTGCCTTGAGGGGTAAGGTGAGGCTTTAGACTTGGTTACGTGTGTAAATGTAGAAGGATATTGATGTGTGTGTGTGTGTGTGTGTGTGTGTCTGCATGTGTCATCATGTTGCACACACAGATGGGGAGGAGGGAGAGAACTCAGCCGGGAAAAAGAAGAAGAAGAAGAAGAAGAAGAAAGCAGGACGTGAGTGGCTCTATATTACACACACACACCACACACACTCACACACACACACACACACACACACACACACCACACACACTCACACACACACACACACACATATACACACACAAAACACAAATACCCCCCCTTCACACACACACCACACACACACCACACACACTCACACACACAGGACGTGAGTGGCTCTATATTACACACACACACCACACACACTCACACACACACACACACACACACACACACCACACACACTCACACACACACACACACACACATATACACACACAAAACACAAATACCCCCCCCTTCACACACACACACACACACACACATCCAGGGCATTGTGTGTGTGTGTGTGTTTGTGTGTGTGTGGTGTGTGTGTGAAGGGGGGGTATTTGTGTTTTGTGTGTGTATATATGTGTGTGTGTGAGTGTGTGTGTGTGTGTGTGTGTGTGTGTGAGTGTGTGTGTGTGTGTGTGTGTGTTTGAAGGCGAGGGATGAGTTACTGTGAAGGCACTTGTAGCAGATCATATGAAAATGATGCAGTGGAAGTGTCCAGCCCTAGACTGCTCAGTGCCAAGCAAGTCTGTATTGGAACAGACATAAGACAGTTCAAATACCACTGGGTATCTTTTAAAAAAAAATATCTATACTCTTGATCCTGTGAGGGAAATTTGGTCTCTGCACTTAACCCAATGGTGAATTAGTGAAACACACACACACACAGCACACAGCAAAGTGAAGTACACACACAGCACAGAGCAAAGTGAAGTACACACACAGCACAGAGCACAGAGCACTGTCATGAGCGCAGACAGGAGTAGTGAGATTTATTTATTTGCTTTTGTTTTATTTTTTGCCATAATATAAAAACAATAAGCTGAATTTTAACACACATACACACACTACCTCTCTCTCTTTCTCTCTCCTTCTCTCTCTCTCACACACACTACCTCTCTCTCTTTCTCTCTCCCTCTCTCTCTCTCTCTCTCTCTCTCACACACACACACACACACAATATGAAGGTGGTAAAGTATAAGATGTGTTGTTGCGTGTACACTTGTAAAAGTGGTTGGAGGGTGGCACTGCCAGAGGCTCAGCAGTAAAATATGATGCCCAGTGTGATCTGCCAACTTGGCCTGAGTCATCAAGGCACCAAAGCATCGTCAGGCTGGTCCTACTGGACCTGTTGGTTTCAATCCAGCCATTTATGACCTCACAAGTGAAAGCCCTGGTAATAAGTGTCTGGGTGAAAAATGTCCCCCTGATGTCTGTGGCCAATAAAAAAGACAGCTGCTAGCCTCGGCTTTGGGCTGCCTGCTTTTGAACAAGATCATCTGAACACTTGTTTTCTATGTATCTCGATTCTTACACCAGTGTTTATGTGCATTTCTTTCAAAGGGGCAATGCACATTAATCATGTTAATTAATTCCTTTGAATGAACACACTCGTTTAAGTAAGCAATATAAAACTATTTTAGCTACTGTCATCTGCAGTGTCTGACAGGGGGATGTAAAATAAAAAAATAGAAGAAGAATAAAGCAAACATGGGCACACAGACATGTGAGAAGGTCATAGACGCATGACATTTAAGCACAACCAGTTTGACCTCGATGGGGTCTTTCCCCAGATTTATGAAGGTCATACGGTAACGGTAAATCTTTAAAGGAGACATAGAATGGAAAACCATTTTTGCCTTGGCTTTGATGACTTAGGTGAGGTTGTGTATGGCCAAAGAGCCTCATGAACATGAGTGGTTTAGGTGAGGTTGTATATGGCCAAAGACCCTCATGAACATGAGGAGTGGTTTAGGTGAGGTTGTGTATGGCCAAAGACACTCATGAACATGAGGAGTGGTTTAGGTGAGGTTGTGTATGGCCAAAGAGCCTCATGAACATGAGTGGTTTAGGTGAGGTTGTGTATGGCCAAAGACCCTCATGAACATGAGGAGTGGTTTAGGTGAGGTTGTGTATGGCCAAAGAGCCTCATGAACATGAGGAGTGGTTTAGGTGAGGTTGTGTATGGCCAAAGACCCTCATGAACATGAGGAGTGGTTTAGGTGAGGTTGTGTATGGCCAAAGAGCCTCATGAACATGAGTGGTTTAGGTGAGGTTGTGTATGGCCAAAGAGCCTCATGAACATGAGGAGTGGTTTAGGTGAGGTTGTGTATGGCCAAAGAGCCTCATGAACATGAGTGGTATACTTGAGGTAGTGTATAGCCAAAGAGCCTCATGAACATGAGGAGTGGTTTAGGTGAGGTTGTGTAGGGCCAAGAGCCTCATGAACATGAGTGGTTTAGGTGAGGTTGTGTATGGCCAAAGAGCCTCATGAACATGAGGAGTGGTTTAGGTGAGGTTGTGTATGGCCAAAGAGCCTCATGAACATGAGGAGTGGTTTAGGTGAGGTTGTGTATGGCCAAAGAGCCTCATGAACATGAGGAGTGGTTTAGGTGAGGTTGTGTATGGCCAAAGAGGCTCATGAACATGAGGAGTGGTTGTTCCCTCATTCATATTAAATTGTTGATCTTAGAAATAGTCACTAAAACATGGGCCAATTAGAACAAAGCCTACATGTGATGTCAAATAGCAGAGAGGAATTGTAGTTCTATTGTGATTGCCAAAACTATTTTGCTAATTTTAGTATTTCACCAGGCACACAACATTGCATATTTCTGCTCACCAAGGGGATATGTGAGGAACACAGAACACCTTTTCTCCTTGTCCATAAGAAAAGCACTACACTACACATCCTCGTCTGCTCCGCAGGAAGAGAGAGAGAGAAATACAGAGGGAAAGAGGAAGAGAGAGAGAGAGAGAGAGACTGAGAGAAAGAGAGGGGAAGGGGAGAGAGAGGTGCTTTTGTGTTGTGTTGTGTTGTGGTGTGGTGTGGTGTGTTGTGCTGTGTTGTGCTGTGTTGTGGTGTGGTGTGGTGTGCTGTGCTGTGCTGTGTTGTGCTGTGCTGTGCTGTGCTGTGCTGTGTTGTGGTGTGCTGTGTTGTGCTGTGCTGCAGTGCTGACATCTGGGCCCCTTCACTCACTGACTGATTGAGCCACTTCCTCAGCTGACTCCATATGGCTCTTAGGCACTCACGTGTGTGTGAGAGAGTGTGTGTGTGTGTGTGTGTGTGAGTGGCACCCACACGGAGAGCCCTCTAATGGATACCCTGCCTGAAACTCACTTAACACACATTGCTTATCATACTCAAGGTCATACGTGTGTATGCAGGGTGCGATTTGTCAAAAACACGGAGAGAGGGATGATTTTTTTTGTTGTTGTTCTTTAATCATGAAAAAATAAGCAATCAACAGTTTAATTCTTTAATTTTTTCTTAGGTTAATGGTAGACCCTATGCGCCTAATTTATGAACAAATGAGCATTCATCTTCAATGCAAACTTAAAAAGACATGATGTGATGGCTTATTTGGGCTTCAGAACCATGGATAAGGTCCGATCACGCGAACATGTCAGAGGATTGGCAGAGGAACATTAGCCTAATGGGATCGGTCTGTAAAACGTAACAATAATGACTGCACATGTCATAAAATATGATTTCACATCTTATGTCAAAGTAACTAATTATAAAACTAAATAAACAGTTTGCTCTGATGTCGGATTTCATGTGGCCTTTTCGGGTTTCCTGTTGGCGCATCATTCAGCTTTTTAGTCGAGCTTGTTTTAATGCCAATTACAAATGCAGGGTCAATGTGAAGGCGTTCGTCTGTGTTGGGCCTTAAAGTTTTCACTTCGGAGCAAGCTGCACATTTGACTGACCCGTCAGTTGACAAGGTTAACCACTCTCGGCCCTCTTGCCATTTAACAAATCGTGCCGGCTCTATGCAGCCACCAACCACATGCTGCGAGACGCTTCCAGTCGCTTGATCAACGTCGGAGCTTTGCTCACCAAGGGAGTAATCGTGGGCTAGGGCATTCTCCTCCTGTTCATTCTCTGTGCAGGTATGTGTGGATGTTGACTTAGTCTTTTTTGTGCTGGTCCTGTGAAGTAGGACGATATGCTGCTCTGAACGCGTTTCATTTTCCCTCGATTTTTATTGGTTCCGCGTAGAATGCAGAAACAATGTATTTATGTGCATGGGGACGTTTGCGAACAACGAGATTACCGACAATTCGGGTCAGGTTGAAAGTTAGTAGGCTACCAACAATGTAGATTATAGCTGTGTAAGAAACTGTCACAACCTGATTTCAATTTCAATCGTTTTTTTTTATTATTGACGGGGTATTATACCCCCGAGGATAAAACTCATTCAGCAGAGGTAAAAACCAGAGGGGGGATGATCTCCCCCACCCCCACCCCCTACAAATCGCACCCTGTGTGTATGTATGTGTGTGCGTTCACTATTTAAGGTACAGCAGTTTGGCTCATGGCCAGTCCACTGCACCATCGCTTGCTCTCTCGCACGCGCCTACACACACAAACACACACAATTCACTATGCTGTACATTTAATAAAACACACACTCACGCACAAATTTCACTATGCTATAGATTTTATTAAACCGACACACACACACAGTCGGCTGTACATCTGATCAAACACACTCACTCACTCACTCACTCACTCACTCACTCACTCACTCACGCACGCACGCACACTTAATTAATCAGCCATACTGATACTTCATGTCCTACCCTTAATTAATCAGCCATACTGATACTTCATCTCCTGCCCTACCCCCATTAGGATTTAGGATTTAGGGCTAAGGGGTGTCGTTGGGATTCTGTCTCAGCAACTGAACTCCAGATGAACTGGGATTATTCTCTTTCCCTCTCTCCCTCTCTCTTGCTGTCCTTGCTTCCTTTCTCTGTCTTCTGATGTTGTCTCTTCTCTCTTTCTTCCTCTCCCCCTCCTTACTTTCTGTTCCATCATTCTGAGTCCTCTCTTTTCCCCTCTAACTCTATTGTCTCTGTCTGCATCCTAAGAGCAGACGGGCTCTCCCTTGGTGCCTGCAGTGCTCTTCTCTTTCACCTCTCTCTCTCTCTCTCTCTCTCTCTCTCTCTCTCTCTCTCTCTCTCTCTCTCTCTCTCTCTCTCTCTCTCTTGGCTCAGTGTTCTCTCTCCTCTCTCTCTCTCTCTCTCTCTCTCTCTCTCTCTCTCTCTCTCTCCAGTCCTCTGGACTCTCCTTTGGTGCAGACAGTGTTCTCAGTTACCTTCTCCGCCTCTCCTTGTCCTCTCGTTTTTCTCTTCCTCCCCCTTCTCTCTCTTCCTTAACACCCTTTCTTTTATTATCTATCTTCCTACTCACTTAATCTTTTCATTCTTGCCTATCTTTGTCTCTTTCTGCCACTCTTTCTTTGCCTGTATTACCAACACACTCTCTGAGTCCTCTTTCTCTGCCCCCCCCCCTCTAACTCTTTCTCTCTTCTCTTTTCTCTGTGCAGCCAAAGTGCAGACTGACCCTCCCTCAGTGCCTATCTGTGATCTTTACCCCAGCGGGGTATTTCCACTGGGCCAGGAGTGTGAATATCCTCCCTCTCAGGATGGGTAAGAGAACACACACACACACACACACACACACACACAAATACTCACACACTTTTTTCTCCCTAGGTCCCCTCTCTATCTCTAAATCTTTCTACCTGTCATTTTAGTCTCTTTCCACTGGGTCTCTCAGTGAGGTTTAGAATGTAGAGTTCTATGTTACATTGGTATGATTAATATTAATTCAGAGCTTTGATATTATATTGATATTATTCAGAGCTGTGAGACATACTTTCCTCAACCCCTCTAAAGTCTAAATAATGTGTAGATTTGTATAGTGTAAACCTCTAGTTTTCTTTCTCTCTCGGCTAGCCTGTCTGCCTGTCTGTCTGTTATCCAGCCAGTCTCTCTGCCTGTCTGTCTCTTTCTGTATTAACCCACTGCATCTCTCCCTCTCTCCCTCTCTCTCTGTTTACCTGGATCTCTCGTTCCTGAGCTTTTTGTGTATGTGGGTTATGTCAACACGTGATGCTGCTGTTGATAAATGACAGTTTAGAACACAAATCTTGCTGGTGATCCGACCCAGAGGGGCACAGAGGTGTTCTGCCTCCAGGCCCAGTAGCTGGGCTTAATGGGCTCCCTCGCTGCCCGACACACGGTACCGGTCAAGCCCGACGCTCACGGAACCGGTTCCACTCCACGCTGGGTTCATCGGTGGCAGGACGGATTTGCATGCCGAGCGTCCGGGCCCTCACCTTGCCTCCTTGTGTGTGTGTGTGTTTGTGTGTGTGTGTCTATTTTAAAGCGTCCTCCTAAGTGCACAGAGTGAGGTCGCGGCTGGTTCTTACTGAAGCAGAGGACAGCAAGCGCTCAAGCGGTTTCGTCGTTCCGAGAACGAGAACAGGCTCTCTCCCCAGAGATGCGTGAAATAGGCTGCCCTTATTGTCTCAAATGCCTCCACAATAACGAAAATTGGGGCGCAGAGTCAGAGGGTTGGTGGTGGTGGGGGGGGTTATTTCTGAGTTTTGAGATGTCCTCTGTATATGGTGGGTGGTAATTTGTCTTTCTTTGTGGAGTGTGTCTCTGCCATTTCAGTGGTTTTATGTCTTTGGGTGTGTGTGTGTGGCCATCTGAAGCTGTTTTTTGTGTTTTCTTTGCTCCTTGATACTTAGTGTGTGTATGTGTATGTGGTGATTGCATGTGTGTCTCTGAGCATTTCTGTCTTTCTCTCTGAATGTGTGTGTGTTAGTCGCAGTGCGGCGTGGCGTGCCTCTAACGAGGAGAAGAGGGCAATGGATAAAGCCAACGAGGAGATGTGGAGTGATTACAGACAGGCAGCCGAGGCCCACAGACAAGTCAGACAGTACGTCAGGAGTTGGATCCGACCAGGCATGACCATGATAGAGATATGGTGAGAGAGCGCACACACACACACACACACACACACACACATCCAACAGTACGTCAGGAGTTGGATCCGACCAGGCATGACCATGATAGAGATATGGTGAGAACACACACACACACACACATCCGACAGTACGTCAGGAGTTGGATCCGACCAGGCATGACCATGATGGAGATATGGTGAGAGAGCGCGCACACACACACACACACACACACATCCAACAGTACGTCAGGAGCTGGATCCGACCAGACATGACCATGATAGATATATGGTGAGAGAGCACACACACACACACACACACACACACCAGGCATGACCCTGGGCCATTGAGTGTCTGGAGGGCTGCTCCCGTGTGCTAATCATACAACATTGTGTGTGTGTGTGTGTGTCTGTGTGTGTGTGTCTCCCCTGGGCCATTGAGTGTCTGGAGGGCTGCTCCCGTGTGCTAATCATACAACATTGTGTGTGTGTGTGTGTGTGTGTGTGTGTGTCTCCCCTGGGCCACTGAGTGTCTGGAGGGCTGCTCCCGTGTGCTAATCATACAACGTTGTGTGTGTGTGTGTGTGTGTCTCTCCCCTGGGCCATTGAGTGTCTGGAGGGCTGCTCCCATGTGCTAATCATACAACATTGTGTGTGTGTGTGTGTGTGTGTGTGTGTCTCTCCCCTGGGCCATTGAGTGTCTGGAGGGCTGCTCCCGTGTGCTAATCATACTGCGTATGTGTGTCTCTCCCTCCAAACCCAGTGAGCGTTTGAAGGGCTTTTCCTTTACGTTAATCACAAAACACTGCGTGTGTGTGTGTGTGCGTGTGTGTGTGTGTGTGCGTGCGTGTGTGTGTCTCTCCCCTGGGCCAGTGAGCGGTTGGAGGGTTGTTCCCGTACGCTGATCAAGGAGGACGGCTTGAACGCAGGCCTGGCCTTTCCTACCGGCTGCTCTCTCAACAACTGTGCCGCCCACTACACCCCAAACGCAGGTGACCCCACCGTACTGCAGTACGACGACGTCTGCAAGATCGACTTTGGCACACACATCAATGGTGAGCAGCGCACACACACATATGTGTGCGCACACACACATACACACGCGCACACATGCACACTCACACACTCACACACACACACACACGGCCCATGTAAGAGATGGGTGATACGTACATAGTTATAGAGATGTGTGATGTGTGATGCGTATACAATGCAGAGGTGCCAGCACACCCACACACAGACAGACAGACCATACCAGACATGTGTGATACATATACAGTCATTGAAAGACGTGTGATAAAAGGAATTTGTAAACAATGCTGAGGTATCAGAGTGCCAAAACACACATGAACACACATGAACATACATAAACATACATGAACACCTAAAACACACATGAACACACATAAACACATATGAACACCTAAAACACACATGAACACACATGAACACCTAAAACACACATGAACACACATGAACACCTAAAACACACATAAACACACATGAACACCTAAAACACACATGAACCCACATGAACACACATAAACACACATGAACCCACATGAACACCTAAAACACACATGAACCCACATGAACACACATAAACACACAGGAACCCACATGAACCCACATGAACACACATAAACACACATGAACCCACATGAACACCTAAAACACACATGAACCCACATGAACACACATAAACACACATAAACACACATGAACCCACATAAACACACATGAACACCTAAAACACACATGAACACACATAAACACACATGAACACCTAAAACACACATGAACCCACATGAACACACATAAACACACATGAACACCTAAAACACACATGAACACACATAAACACACATGAATACCTAAAACACACATGAACACCTAAAACACATGAACACACATAAACACATATGAACCCACATGAACACACATGAACCCACATAAACACATATGACCACCTAAAACACACATGAACACCTAAAACACACATGAACACACATGAACAGGTAAAACACACATAAACACACATGAACACACACCCATACGTTTTAACAAGTTATTTGTGTGTGTCTTTGTGCAGGGCGGATCATTGACTGTGCCTTTACCATGACCTTTAACCCAAAGTATGACAGGCTACTGGAGGCTGTGAAAGACGCCACCGATACCGGCATCAGGGTGAGTGTTACTGCGTGTGAGCTACTGGATTAAGATTAAGATTAAGATTGCTAGATTAAGACAGCACTTGTAATGGGATCACTGACTGACAATAGGAGAAGGTTTGCTATGTGAAAATTATCATCAGATTAATGGATTCTGGAAACACACGCCATTCGCAGGCCTCAGTGGAACCCTCGTTCAGATTGCAGTGATACATGTGTGTGTCTGTGCCGTGGGCAAGTTGATCTTGTGCGTGTGTGTGTGTGTGTGTGTGTGAATGCGACATATGGTGTCTGTGTTTAGATGGCAGGGATAAACTTGTCTGACTTCTAAATTAGTATAATATGCCTGCTAAATGTAAAAAAAAAAGTAGGCAAATAAAATGTGAATGTTTCCTGGGCAAGTCAGTGTGTGTTTTGACATGACAGACTGTGTGTTCAGATTGCAGGGATAGACGTGCGTCTTTGCGATGTAGGCGAATCTATACAAGAAGTGATGGAGTCCTATGAGGTGGAGATTGATGGGAAGACCTACCAAGGTAACAGCACCATTCAAGTGCACACACACTTAGACAAATGCACTCTATAAGTTTGAAATTGAACTGACAAATGTTTCACACTTAGAGAAGAAACCAAGGAATGGCAGTATGTGCCATTTGTACAAACATACAGTTCACACACACTGACACACGCATGCTCACGCACAGATGCACGCAAGCACTTTCAAATATACCCATGTATACTTTATACTTATTTTATTTATATTTAATTGATTGACGTTATCAGTACACAGTAAGACTTACGTCTTTGGGAAAAGAATAACAAAAAAAAAAAAACTCAATTAGTGTATTTTGACCTTTTGACCTTCAGCATTGTGCAGGAAGTCTAGTCAGTATTTTCCTTGAATCACCCTAGTGGTGTGCTCCATTTCCTCCGAGGAAATCTGACTCAGCTGTCCCAGAATGCACTGAGCCATAGAATGTTCTAGATGCTATGCTTCTGTTCTCCTTAGTGAAGCCAATCAGGAACCTGAATGGTCATTCTATTGGACAGTACCGCATCCACGCAGGGAAGACCGTGCCGATTGTGAAGGGAGGCGAAGCCACAAGGATGGAGGTGTGTGTGTTTGTGTGTGTGTGTGGGGGGGTCTGTCTATTGTTTTTTTTAGTGTTTACGTCTGTACCTCTAAGTATGTGCTTGTGCATGTGTGTCTGCAAGTGTGTGTGTGTGTGTCTGTGTCTGTCTCTCTGTCCGTAGAGGGGTGTTTACGTCTGTAGCTATGTGTGTGTGTGTGTGCATGTGTGTCTAAGTTTATGGCTATGTGTCTGCAAATGTATGTGTGTGTGTGTGTGTGTGTGAGAGAGAGAGACAAACTGACAGTGTGATTTTGGAGTGAGTGTACAGTTACACTACTACAGGAGGATGAGGGGACACTTATATATGGCCTTGTACAGTGTGTGTGTGTGTGATGTGTGAATGTTTGTATATTTGTGTGTAATTGTATACATTTTGTATACATGTTGTGTACATTGTGAATGTGTGTTTGTGTATGTCTGGATTTTGTCTTGTTAAATGTTGTGTTGTGTAAGCACACTGTGTGTGCCTGTGTGTGGTGTGTGTCTTTTGGTGGTCTTTTTGTACATGTGCATTTCTTTGTGTATGTGGGTCTGGATTTTGTCTTACTGTATGTGTTCATGTTTTGTTGTGTGTGCACATTGTGTGTGTGTGTGTGCTGTGTGTGTGTGTTGGCAGGAGAATGAAGTCTATGCCATTGAGACGTTCGGGAGCACAGGAAAGGGTGTAGTACATGATGACATGGAGTGTTCACACTACATGAAGAACTTTGACGTGGGACACGTCCCTATCAGGTGAGTTAATTTAACACACACACACACACACACACAGGAAAGGGTGTAGTATATGATGACATGGAGTGTTCACACTACATGAAGAACTTAGATGTGGGACACGTCCCTATCAGGTGAGTTAATTTAACGCACACACACACACACACACACACACACACACACACACACACACACACAGGGTCTTAATGCTTCCATTCCCTCTGATTAGGCTACCTCGTGCAAAGCACTTACTGAACGTGATCAACGAGAACTTCGGCACGCTGGCGTTCTGTCGGCGCTGGCTAGACCGTCTGGGGGAGAGCAAGTACCTGATGGCGCTGAAGAACCTGTGTGACCTGGGCATCATCGACCCTTACCCGCCACTCTGTGACGCCAAGGGCAGTCACACCGCCCAGTTTGAACACACCATCCTGCTCAGGCCCACATGTAAGGAGGTGGTCAGTCGGGGGGACGATTACTAACACACACACACACACACACACACACACACACCATCCTGCTCAGGCCCACATGTAAGGAGGTGGTCAGTCGGGGGGACGACTACTAACACACACAGTCACACACACACACACACCATCCTGCTCAGGCCCACATGTAAGGAGGTGATCAGTAGGGGGGACGACTACTCACACACACACACACACACACACACCATCCTGCTCAGGCCCACATGTAAGGAGGTGATCAGTCGGGGGGATGACTACTAACACACACACACACACACACACACACACACCATCCTGCTCAGGCCCACATGTAAGGAGGTGGTCAGTAGGGGGGATGACTACTAACACACACACACACACACACACACACATTCACCATCGTGCTCAGGCCCACATGTAAGGAGGTGATCAGTCGGGGGGATGACTACTAACACACACACACACACACACACACACACACACACACCATCCTGCTCAGGCCCACATGTAAGGAGGTGGTCAGTAGGGGGGATGACTACTAACACACACACACACACACACACACACACACACCATCCTGCTCAGGCCCACATGTAAGGAGGTGATCAGTCGGGGGGATGACTACTAACACACACACACACACACACACACACACACACACACACCATCCTGCTCAGGCCCACATGTAAGGAGGTGGTCAGTAGGGGGGATAACTACTAACACACACACAAACACACACAAACAGAGTCCTGCTCAGGACCACCTGTAAGGAGGTGGTCAGTTGGGGAGACAACTACTGACAGACACACACACACACACACTATCCTGCTCAGGCCCATCTGTAAGGAAATGGTCAGTTGGGGGGACGGCCACTACACACACACAAACACACACACTATCCTGCTTGCTCAAGACCACCTGTAAGAAAGTGGTCAGTCGGTGGGCAACTACTGACATACACATAAACACGCACACACACATTCACCATCCACAAACACAGTACACCCTCTGCTGTTTACACAGGAAAGTGTTAGCAACCAAATGATTCACATTCTCCAAGACACACACACACACACACACTCCCCTGCTCCATCAATAATGCAGGAAGAAACGGTGTTCGAAAACCACCACTCATAAACTTTACACACACAGACAAACACGCAAAGGGCCACATCCAGAACCCAATATGACTTGGGAGGAATGGATGTTTTAAACACAGTGATGCTTGTAAGCATCGGCACGTACTGTGCTGTACTTTAAAACTGTTATCTATGCGAAGAACTGAACTAAACCTAAGCATCATTTAAAGGGAGCTAAGACAAACCCAGCTGGCTTTCACTGCTGCTTGCATTGGGCTGAATGCGCCAGGTATCGAGGCATGCTAGCAGTGTTAGCAGAGAGGGTAAAAGCATTCAACAACTTCCGGGGTTTTTTTTTTGTTTTTTTTTTCCGCAAGGGGGAGGGGAGAAAATCCCCCTTTATGCAGACCAGAGAAGAGCTCTCATACGCTGATACCAAAGATCATTGAAAAGTTTATGTTGTAACGTAATGGGTCACTCCTACCCTTGCAGACCAGACCTATTCACGTTTGCTCCCAGAGTAATAGATTATGTTACTCTATCTTGGTCAGTATTCAGTGATCTTTGGTGTTACCGTTGTGTCATGGCCGTCTGGTGATCTTGCACTGTCAAGAGGCTTAGAGTTATTCAGGGGTGAATTTCTAGACAGTTGTTGCCTCTCCGCTGCCATCTTGGCCACCCTACCGCTTCATCCAATGGCTGAACGACCAAGACCGCGACGGACGTTAGCAACATCGACTAAAAACTCCCCCTATGACAGAGATGACATTGTGGGCTGATTGGACAGAAACTGGTCACTTGACAGGAAGTAGCATTTGCCTCCCCTTGCTGGCATTTTATGCATATTAGGGAACAGAATTCATCTTCCCAGCCACAGTTGAGGTAGGGCATGGTTCTGGGTTCCGTTCTGGCATGGAAACTTCAGTCATTCTTAGAACCTGTGGTCTCAGGTCCTTAGAATGCTGTGAAGGCCACTTTGATCTTGACCTTCATTCCACCCTCTTCCCAGAATGCCCCCTGATCTTCAAGCCCCTTCATATCTCAGCATTCCATTCCATGAGTATTTATAATATCATGTGATATTGTTGATAATATCAAATGATATTTCTATATCAGTTAATATATACTGCTGCCTCACAATGTAGAAATTCATTTTGACATCCTGAAATGTCCCTGAAATATTTTTTGTAAAAAGAATAAAAAAATAATCAATAAATGAATCAGTTGAATAATGTATGATGCATGTTCTACTTTTTGTGTGCATGAGTGTTGATAAATTAGATTATTGTCCATACGTAATACACGGCCTTTCAGGGGTGAGTGAGTGACAGCGATTCATGAAATGGAGTGTAAGCGACACAAGAATGCTACTCATTTTAGAAAAATGAAAAAATATTCTCCTTTTATTGAGGTAAATTTTCTCTAGAAATTGAGGTAACAGTTTGCATAGTATTGCTTTCTGTACTGTACATGTGTGGTTTGGGAAGATGTGACTGTGTGTGTGTGATGCAAATACTGTACATTACACAGCATATTCTTCAGGTTATTTACACTACAAAGTACATCCACAGACACACATTCAGATTCTCAAGTAATACTTGTCACATACTATGTTGCTGGTGTCAGTTGAGACTTACGGGGGAAAAAGAAAACTACACAATTTTTTTTTTTAGCAAAAAGAGCCCAAGATCCAACAGAAACTTCCAAGTTTGTTATAAAAATAGAAATCTCTTTTTTACAGAATTTCCCCAAATTTGTCATCTTTAAAAGTTCTGTTTATCAAACAGAGCAAAATAAAAAAATAAAAATAAACTTCCAATTGTGATGTCACAAAGGGCACTTCTCTCACAGAGATACAGACACTAAAAACACTTGTTTGTGATGAGCATATTCTGCAATCCCATGTCCTGTAGGAGGGGTGTGTGTGTGTGTGTGTGTGTGTGTGTGTGTGTGTGTGTGTGTGTGTGTGTGTGTGTGGGATATGCCCAGAGTAAGACATCCCAATCCCCTGATCTGTAAAATCTGCAGACTAATGAATTGGGGACACTTGTGGATGAGTCACATTCCATTTCCTCTGAGGTGTGTGTGTGTGTGGTAGGATATGCCCAGAAAAAGACATCCCAATCTTCTGGTCTGTAAAATCTGCAGACTAATGAATTGGGGACACTTGTGGATGAGTTACATTCCATTTCCTCTGAGGTGTATGTGTGTGTGTCTATCTGTCTGTGTGTGTGTGTGTGTGTGTGTGTGTATTGTGGGATATGCCCAGAAAGACATCCCAATCCCCTGATCTGTAAAATCAGCCGGCTAATGAATTGGGAACACTTTTGGATGAGTCCCATTCCAGCTGCACTGTGAGGGGCTGAGGGGGGAACAGACATTACTGATGGGGCGTAATAAAATTATTCTCTTCAGAGTAGGTGCCATAGACCTGAATGATGATGAACTGGTGTCAGGACACGGACAGACGGACAGACAGACAGACAGACAGACAGACAGACAGACAGACAGACAGACAGACAGACAGACAGACAGACAGACAGACAGACAGACAGACAGACAGACAGACAGACACACACACACACACACACACACACACACACACACACACACACACACACACACACACACACACACACACACACTATCTATTGCACTTGCATTCACCTGCGTACACATACATGCAGATTAACCCTAGATTAACACACACACACACACACACACACACACACACACGACAGCAAGTTGTGTTCAAGACTCACAATTTCAATACACACTTTGTCCTCAGCTGCCCTAAGTGTGTTTGACAAGATATAGTAAGGCTTGTCAGAAGAATTATACACAATAGAAAAACAGCAATGAACACAAAGAACTAGAATAAAACCTATACACATCATGTACAAAAATACACAAAAAATGCACAACACTCACACACAAACGCAAGTATGCTTGAAGGCCCTCTTTCCTGGAGCAGAAGGAGTCCCAGAGTGTGTGTGTGTGTGTGTGTGTGAGTGTGTGAGAGAGAGAGAGAGGTTAGGCTGCACTCTTGACTTTGTCCTGAGAAAGGTGCTGTGTGTAGAAGAGGATATAGGCCTGGGCCTTACACACCTCTTCCACTGAACATATGCTCATCTTTGAATCGTTACAGTGTACCCAGAAACCTGGAGAGAGAGAGAGAGAGAGAGTTAAACAGAAAGGGGGGGGAGGGGGGGTGACGAGACAGTGATACAGAAGGGAAAGAGAGGGAAACAGAAAAGGAAACAATTCTTTTACAAACAAAAAGCTTACAGGAGGTACATTAGTGTATTGCATATTCCAAATGTCCACTTATATGTGTTACACAATATTTTTGTGTGAGTGAGTGAGTTTTAAGAGTGTGAGTGAGTGTGAGTGAGTGAGTGAGTGAGTGAGTGAGTTTGAGAGTTTGAGAGTGTGTGTGAGTGAGTGAGTTTGAGAGTGTGTGTGAGTGAGTGAGTGAGTGAGTTTGAGAGTGTGTGTGAGTGAGTGAGTTTGAGAGTGTGTGTGAGTGAGTGAGTTTGAGAGTGTGTGTGAGTGAGTGAGTTTGAGAGTTTGAGAGTGTGTGTGAGTGAGTGAGTGAGTGAGTTTGAGAGTCTGTGTGAGTGAGTGAGTGAGTTTGAGAGTGTGTGTGAGTGAGTGAGTGAGTTTGAGAGTGTGTGTGAGTGAGTGAGTGAGTTTGAGAGTGTGTGTGAGTGAGTGAGTGAGTTTGAGAGTGTGTGTGAGTGAGTGAGTGAGTGAGTTTGAGAGTGTGTGTGAGTGAGTGAGTGAGTGAGTGAGTTTGAGAGTGTGTGTGAGTGAGTGAGTGAGTGAGTTTGAGTGAGTGAGTGAGTGAGTGAGTTTGAGAGTGTGTGTGAGTGAGTGAGTTTGAGAGTGTGTGTGAGTGTGAGAGTGTGAGTGAGTTTGAGTGTGTGTGAGTGAGTGAGTTTGAGAGTGTGAGTGAGTGAGTGAGTGAGTTTGAGAGTGTGAGTGAGTGAGTGAGTTTGAGAGTGTGAGTGAGTGAGTGAGTTTGAGAGTGTGAGTTTGAGAGTGTGAGTGAGTGAGTGAGTGAGTGAGTTTGAGAGTGTGAGTGAGTGAGTTTGAGAGTGTGAGTGAGTGAGTGAGTTTGAGAGTGTGAGTGAGTGAGTGAGTTTGAGAGTGCATGTGAGTGAGTGAGTTTGAGAGTGTATGTGAGTTTGAGAGTGTGAGTGAGTGAGTTTGAGAGTGTGAGTGAGTGAGTTTGAGAGTGTGAGTGAGTGAGTTTGAGAGTGTGAGTGAGTGAGTGAGTTTGAAAGTGTGAGTGAGTGAGTGAGTTTGAGAGTGTGAGTGAGTGAGTTTGAGAGTGTGAGTGAGTGAGTGAGTTTGAGAGTGTGAGTGAGTGAGTGCAGTGTAGTGTAGTGTATCTATACAGGTGTGTGTGTGTGTGTGTGTATGTTTCTCCTGTACCTCTATGTTATAACAGTAGGCAGTGTAGTGTATCTATACAGGTGTGTGTGTGTGTGTTTGTGTGTGTTTCTCCTGTACCTCTCTATGTTGTAACAGTAGGCAGTGTAGTGCATCTATACAGGTGTGTGTGTGTGTGTTTATCCCTTACCTCCCTCTGTGTTATAACAGTAGGCAGTGTAATGTCCAGAGCCAAAGCCCTTCCCATGATGCATCACTACAGCAGACAACTCATACAGGAAGTGAGTACCAGATGGGGCGGAGTCTTGGCAGCAGTATGGCTCCATGTTTAATGTCTGGTCAAAGGTTACGTGCACGCCAATCTTCTCTCTGTGGTTACGCCCTGACCACCTGACACACGCCCACGCACATGCAAACACACACACACACAGAGAACAATGACTGTGTCCTCATGGTGATAAAGACAGATAGATATAGACAAATATCTATATCTAATAAAGTCCAAGGAAATTCTCAGTTTAAAGGTTTTTTCATAGTTAAATATAAATGTTTCTAAAGCTACATTAAAGAATTGTGATTTCATTATTGACACAATTATAATTATATAATGGTGATTATAATTTTTTCCATAAGTGAGCAGTCCTTCAGTGTGTGCCAACCAATTAAAGCCTTGGGTTTACATATGGCCCAGGTGTTGAGCTATAATCGTATGGGAAAGTTTAAAGACCAGAATCATGTCAGTGTCTGTATTCAGATGATTCAAAGTGAATGTTTGAATGTTTGAATGTGTGTGTGAGAGATGTGTGTGTGAGAGATGTGTGATGTGTGTGTGAGAGATGTGAGTGTGCGTGTTTTTACCTGAAGCGTTTGAGGTGCAATCGCAACACGTGAGGCAGTTTGTGGATCATGAGTTGTTTCTGAGCTTCTGTCAGGACCACTGACTTAGAGGCTCGCCGTCGCTTAACTAGGATTGGGGGGGGGGGGAGACAGACACGCAGATAGACAAACAAAGGATGGGGGGAGAGAGAGAGAGATAGAGAGAAAGACACAGACAAAAAAAGAGAAAAGCAAGCGGTTACGAGGAAAGGCAGAAGTATGATGTATGGTCAAGATTTCTTTCAATTTGAGCCTGGAAATAACCCCTACAGATTGTGTGTGTGTGTGTGTGTGTGTATACTCACTGTTGCACTGTTCGCATGCGTATATGCTGCCCTCCAGGGCCTCCGTCTCTGTAAACTTGGCCAGCATCTCCGTCAGCAGGCACTGGCCCTGCGGCTCCTTGCTGTTGCTATGGTAACGCTGGGGGAACTCCAACGACAGGTCCCAGAAGGGCTCCACCGTGTTGGAGCGATGGTCGCACGCCAGGCACGTCACCTGGACACGTAAGGACAGGTAAAAGGGCTAAAACTAATCACCATCAGCCAATTCATCTGCCCATAATTTCCCTGATTTTCCTTAATTAAATGTTTTTATATTTGTTTCCTGTAGCTCCTAAAGACAGGCAGTTTACAATGATAGTCCTTAGTCCTTCCCAACTTGGCTAAGTTGTTGCAGTTGGTCGGAAGATAGACGGGCTATGATTGGATCGCTTTAAAGCGTGAACACAGTGATATAGTTAAATCAATAATCTACCCAAGAACACGTCCTCATGTGCCTTGTTTAGTCACATGACAAAGATGCCAGGTGACCATCAAACAGGGGAAAGCAAAGCAAAAATACGAGATAAAGTGAAACAAACCCTGACTATTCTGGGAGAATGACACACGTTGATTATTGCAGAGAACTACTCAGTTACGTGTTGCAGCCCCAAGTTCTGTCTTATTAACATGCAAACAAACAGGCAAGGGCTCACGATTATGGAATGCATAAATATTGACTGTATACACATGTAGTTTTAAAACAGCAAATAAAAGTCTATTCTCAGTTTGTCCAAAGTCTGCTTGGCCTCCAAGTTACTCAAGGTCACACAAAACATTTCCGCTCAGCAACAACGTCTAATGAGCAAACAGTGTGGATTAATCTGTGACGGCGTAGGTCAACTCCAACCCTGCACACCAAGAGCAGATTAATTAGTGGACACACTGATAGGCTGTTTGCCATGTTTGTGTGTGTATCTGTGTGTGTGTGTGTGCACGCGCATGTGCTTACAGCCTGCTTTAGGTATGACCTACATGAGACTGTGTGTGTGTGTGTGTGTGTGTGTGTGTGCCTCTGTAGCATGGAGAAGAGTGTAAATGTTAGACATGTGTGTGTGTGTGAGAGAGAGAGACTGACCTGGCTTAGTAGCTGTCCATGGAAGATGGTGTTGACCACACTCAGCACCTGCTTAATGAGTCTCTTCTGTGACACTGACCCTCCTCCTGTTGCTGCTGTCCCTGAGGTGTGAGACGTGTGCGTGTGTGTGTGCAGCGCATGTGTGTACATGCCGTCTCCTCCTCCGCTGCTCTCCAGCTCCCGCTGCACCTTGTCCAGCAGCTCACAAAGAAACTCCTGGGCGTCCTGCTGGGCGTAGCCTCGGAACGCTGGGATGAGCTGCCAGACGGAGTGAAGCATGGCGAAGGGCGAAACCAATGCCCACTTGCCTGACCACATCACCTGAAAGAGGGTGTGTAGCTGGTGGCATAGCGACAGGTGCGTGGAGCTCGGTTCCTTGGGCTGGATCAGTTCCATGCTCCGGGCCCGGGACGGGGCGGCACCGCCGCTCAGCCCCCGACCCCGACCGGCTGGGCTCTTGGGCCGTGACGAGCCGGGGCCAAGGCCCGTGGGGGTGCGGGCCAAGCTTTTGGCGGCCACCAGCTTGCCGTTGACGGCAGAAGCGAGAAGTTCGAGGGCCTGACTGAGGTCCAGACGCAGGAAGCACTCGCGGAACAGGTGCAGGTGACTCAGCACCTGCAGGATAGAGTTCATGTAGCAGGTGTTGCCCAGGTTACGCAGACCCGTGACCCCTGGGGTCACCGTCGGGCGTCGCTTGATGGGCGAGTCGCCGCTGCCAGCGATGCTGCTGGTGCTGGTCTTCTTTGAGGTTGGCGGTGGAGGGGGTGCGCGTTTACGCTTGAGACTAGACGCTCGTTTGGGTGTCGCTTTGGGTTTTTGTTTACGTCTGGGTTTGGTTGTGGAGGTGGACGGCGTGGGCGTCTTGAGACTTCGTGCTCGTCGCAGCCGTGGCGTTTTCTCTGTCGTCTCGGAGCGCCGTGGACGGCCAACGCGTCTTTTGGGTGCAGCGGCTTGGACTGGACTCGGGCTCCTCTTTCTCTTCCTCCCTGCCTTCCCAGCCTTCGCCGCTGTCGCCTCCTCCCCTGCTGCTGGTGTGAGCGTCCTTTGCGTTTGCCGTCGGAGACGGCTGCTCTTCCTGGGCGGGGCCTTCTCCAACTCCTCCTTCTTCTGCCGTTTGAGGGCCCGCCTCTTCTCCCGCGCCTCCCTCTTGCGCTGCTCCTCCTCCTCCTGCTTCCGCTCCTCCTCCAGGAGACGCTGGCCGCCAGCCGTCTGCGACAGCCACACACGGAAAGCCCGACCAATCAGGGCGCGGCGCCGGTGCCACAGGGCGGTGAACATACGGTCCTCATCCCGTAGCTGCATCTCCTGATCACGCAAGTTCCCACCCAGACCGTCTCCGACTAGAGCGCTGAGGGCCGACGACCTGCCAACGGACACCGCAATGCAGCTTTACAACCCAAACTAACACTGGTACTGCAAACACACAACTGTCACCACGGGAACAGAGAAGCTTCCACAGATCAATCATATATCCCAGAACTCATTTTATTTCAGCATCACTAACAGTGACCATTGTGTGAGGGCAAGGACGCTGCCTATAGGGAGTACACAAACATGCATGATCTTCTCATGGGGTTGAATTCCGTGTAAAACACTCAGCAATACTGACAGATGAACTCCATCTATAATCTGATTTACACAAACTTATGACAACTCAGGGCGTAATCTTAGGATCTATTAGCTACTGCAGTGCTAGGAACTGATTTGTGGCATACGTGCTTTGGTCTCACCTGAGTGAGCGCCCGCGGCGCGTTGTGACGACCTCTTCGTCATCGTCATCATATTTCTGCGTCTTGATGGCGCTGAGCGTGCTTCGCAGAAGCTTGAGGTCACCGGTGGCGTTGTCATTCAGCACGTAGTCGTCACAGGCGTAGCAAAACACATAGAGCTCATTGACCTCAATTGCCAGTGGGTGCCGCTGCTCCTCGTAGTGGCGGAGGGCGTGCTCCTCGATGAAGCGCCCACAGGCGACATGCGAGCAGCTCAGGCAGGCCCATACAGACTCTGTGGTGTTGCAAACGGCGCAGTGCCACTTTTGCGGGTTTAATATGGAGTGGTCGCGTGCCAGACGCAGGCGGAATACATGACGGCACCGGTCCATCGCTACAGCAACGGGGGTGTGTGGAGGGGCTGAGGTAGAGTGGGCGTGTGTGGTGGGGGGTGAGACAAGGGGGGAGAGGGAGGGGGAGGTGGGGGGAGACAGGGACTACGTGAGGTGTGGTGGTGGGGGTGGGCTGAGACGGACGCAGAGAGAGGCGACAGGTGCGCCTCTCGGGGAACTCACATCACCAGGGCCAGGCCAGGGAGCGGAGAAATGAGATTCTGCCGCAGCATCATCACTCTACAGCTCTGAGGGACAGAGGTGGGATGGGGCCAGGGGAGACAATACACAAAGTGGAAGAAAGGAAAGAGAAGTTAGAGGAACTGAATTAAGTTTGAAACGGCTCCACTTTGAACCAGCACAAAGTAATGAATCTTCAATATAAGGCACTGAGTTGAAGTGTGTGTATATGGATATGTATATGGATGTTTTCTGGGACTTGAGACATTCAGCCACATCACAGAAACATAACTCTGTGTAACGTAGGGGTATGTGTGGGTGTGTATGTATGCAATCTACTACAACAGTTAATGCGCCTACAAAAGGACTCTTTGCTTGAACTGAAATGTACTGTTTTAGCTACTGTATTACCTACAATTAAATTAAGCCCATAAAACTAAAGTATGCACTTAGTACAATCACGGCATGAAATATACACGAGATGAACCTTGGAAGTTAAAATGAATTAATTTAGTGACATGAACAATGAGAAATAGGCAGGAATATACACCAAATGTATTCAGACAGTCAAAATACATAAAGATTGCGATATAGAAATAGCATCGGCTTCTTTATTTCGGTGTCAGCGAGGGTAGTGCACCCTGTAACGCTAGCTTTGAAGTTTGCCTTGTTCATAACGTTATAAGTTCACCGTGATTGCCAAAGCTGGGCACAGGTCCATGTAGCTAAGCTCTTGGGAAGCTAGCAAGATAGCTGACACCAGGGTGCCTCTAGGAATCTGTCACATTGTAGTAATAAGAGGGCCAAACCAGTACAACTGATGTAATGTTGGCAAACCTTGAATAAATGGTCTGGGAAGTGAACTAAGTCGGGTTGGATAATGTAAGACGGCAGAACAAGTGCACACTGCTAACAGTAGCTAGCTTAGCTAATATTAGCTAAGGAAGCTAAATAGATAAGATAGCTATTCATAGACACTGCCTGGTTAAACACAGCAGGTGAATTGATCCACCTAAGTAGTTGCCTCGCTAAATGGACTTAACAAATGGAAATAACAAAACAGTAAATATCGCATAATCTACAGAGGGCGACAACTCAACAAAATCGGCGTCAGCAAGTGGCAACCTACTTTTAACGAACTATTTAACATAGAGGGTAACGTACTATCCAAAGATAAGTTAACAACAGTAAACGTTAGCTTCCGATTTTAACTTAACCTTGCTAATAAGTACCCATAACCATGGGTGTTAAATCCAAAGATTAAGGCATACAAATGGCATTTATGATAACGTTGGTTAATTGCCCAAGTTGCAAGTCAAGAGCTACTAAAAGTAAGTTAGCACTAGCCATTATTTTATCCTCTCACTTCAACGGTGACCGTTAGCATTCCTGCTAACGATACTTGGCTAACAAATCCTTTAAGCGCGCTAAGAAGAGATATGACACACCGTAACGTTAACGTTGTTTCTCATCAAGTCGTCGTGATAGTCGTGTCAGTGTCCTTCTCACAAAACTCTCAAAGTGATGATATGCTGATGATAAGTCATCACTTGACGTTACATCTTCGCTTGACTTAACACTCGCACACAAAAACAACAATAAAGTTGTCCAGCTAGGCTACATTCAGGTGCCCGGGTACTTTACTAAGCGCTTACTTATCTTTTGCTGCGTGCTAGCCAGCGAGCTATTTAGCAGCTCCCAATATCAAAACATTCAGTGAAAGCTACATGGTTCTTGAAAATCAAAGTTGTAGCTAAGTCGTGGTGATATTTGTAGTATGACACCTAGGTGAGCTAAAAAAGGTGCAAGTGAACTATTTATCATACCGACCTTCTTCACAGCACTTGGTTTACTGGCATTGTAGCGTAGCAGTCGCCATCTTCTTCACTCTTGTCGCGTGGTATTTGCTAGAGTGCGTCAGAATCCAGTTGTAAAGTGACGTTGGCCTCTGAGCGCCACCGAGATTCATTTTAGATTATGATTTTAGATCAAATCATGTTTTGAAGTTAGACACTTTACGCACAAAAATCTCTTCTAGTTAGTGTATTAATAGTGCAGAAACACAATGTAGGCTTAGTTAGTATGAGCAAAGAAAACTATGTTAACACAGCAAAATAAGATAGTCTAGCTTTCTGTCATAGCGAACACGCCCACTTCAATAGCCCGAGGGACGGAAGCTTTATTGCTACATGGTGGCACCTAGGCAGTAGGACTGTGCAACACTGTACCCACTGCAAACACATTGGTCGGACCGTACCCACTGTAAACTGCTGACCAGTAATTCCGAAATTAATTTCATATAGCATTGGCCTACATATATTAGGCCTACCCGTACAAAGAAAGTAAATGAGGTATTGGGCTACAAAGAATACAACTTCACAATAAAACTTTCTTTGTTCAGTTATAAACCAGTCAAGTCCAGTTAGTTTCAGAAGGATGCTTTAAATACTCGAACATTTATTACAGTTTTAACAATTCATTAAAAAAGGATATTTAAGAGGGCCAGACGGAGGTTTGGAGTCTAAAGGATGTGCACTCCATGCCTCCAGCTTCAGTGTAGATCGAGTGCATCGTTGCTGAGCTCACTCAGGTCCAATGCAGTTATGAATCCAGTTGACACTAGATGGCGACATAGCTAAGGGACGTTAGAGGTTTCCACAGACGTAACGAATGGAAAAACATGGTGCACTGATTAAATTCTGAATTGTATTCTGCTACTTTTTATTCAAAATTCAATTGCCAGTCACGTTTTAAACTTAACACATGGGGACCTGATGTGTTGGAAATATTAGGCCTACTTTGCGGCCAACTTCTGACAAATAGGCCTAGATCTAATCCATTTAAAGTGATTAGACTATAACTTTGCTGTTAGATATGTAGCTTCTTTTATAAGCCTATGACCACGGGTTGCTTTTGAACATGAAAGAAAACCTTGAACATCTAACGAAATTAATGACACCACACACTTTGATTTTAGTTTCGCGCCTAGGGGGTAAGCATAAGTTCCACGCAAACAGATTAGAGCGGAAATCGTATTTGGCCAAGTCGCATTCCAGGCATTCAAAGGAGAGACTTGAGGACGGATTCATTCAACTTCTCACTGACCCCGGGCCGGGCTTCTAGATCTGTGCTCACAATTTGAGACGCACGGTTTTGACGGACTAGACGTGCGTGCGTATGTGTGTGTGTGTGTGTGTGTGTGTGTGTGAGAGAGAGAGAGAGAGAGGGAGGGGGGGGGGGCGGAGAGAGAGAGAGAGAAAGTCATTATCAAGAATGTTCCTTTAAGCAGAGAAAAAAGCGGGGCGGAGAAAGTGCAATGGGGCGGGGCAGGTTGCCCTGTCAGTCAATGTGTTCCTTCAATATTTGCACGGGTACGAGTCCGACTGCACTTGCTCTGCAAGTGAGAAAGTGTACAGACTCTATGAGAGAGAGTGGGAATCAGCTGCGTGTTTCGCAGAAGGGAAGTGCACAATGGGACTTAATGCGTAGCTCACACCTGTGTACTGAGGCGGTCTCAAGCTACCCAATGTTCCGCCTGCTCACTTCTTCTCATGGAGCGAAACTTTTTCCGGCCTGGATTTGTTTTGCTTCTTGAAACTTGACATTGCTTTGGGGACATACGCCAGGATTTACCTGCGTTTCACCTGGGTGAACAAACCCTGATTGTGCGCAACCCGATAATCTTGTGATCTCATCGAAGGAACTTCAACCACAAGCGCTTATCAAGTGGCGCTTGAGAACAGCGCAAACTAGACGATGTTGTTTTGGTTGGTGACTGTAATGATGACGATGATGATGAAAAGGAAGAGAAAGAGGAGAGGTGTTCTGCTTCTGTGTCTGTTGGCGCTGAGTGGGCTTCCCTTAACCCGGGCAGGTGGGTGACATTTTGTGTTAGACGCGGCACTAAATACTGGATTTACATAACAGACATTAAATAATACATTTTATAAATAATATATTTGATATACATTTTGGATCGATTTTGGATAGATAATGAAGATGACTTATACTCACAACACAGCTTACTATTACTGAGTATGGGGAGTTAGACTGGGAGGTTGAGTTGACCGCGTTGTGTCTGGACCTGTACACTAATGCTATTACTGTTTGTGTTTAAACACACACACACACACACACACACACACACACACACACACACACACACACACACACACACACAGTTCTGTTCCCCATCACTCTACTGACCATCACTTCTCTGTGGCCATCTCTGGCCACGTTCATTATGTTACGGCAGGTGTCCGAGTTGTTCCAGAAGGAGAGAGTTTTGATGTGTTACGGATGTTGTCAGTTTACGTTCAGTTTGTCCAGTCCAGTTTTGAAGACTTGAAGTGAAGTTTTTCCATCCTTAAGGTTCCCCATCCATTGTGTGTGTGCGCGTGTGTGTTTGTGTGGGCATGGTTGAATTGTATGCCCATGCAATGAAGGATGTACATTACTGGTTAGTTAATTGTTAATAATCATCGGAATGGAATGTATAACCCAGGGTGTGTATGTGCGTGTGCGTATGCGTGTGTGTTTGTGTCCAGGTTGCGACCAGGGGGCCTGTAACCCTCGCATGGGCAACCTTGCACTGGGTCGGTCCCTGATGACCCAGACAGTGTGCGGTTACAACACCACCGAGGCCTTCTGCTGGTATGGGGAAAAGATCGACGCGCGCACACTCAAGCACTCCGCGGTCAACGTCGTCAGTGGTAGCAAAGCTTTCGCGGCGCATTCGGAATCCATTTGCGGCTCCCTGCAGTGTGGCAAATGCAACGCAGCGCGACCGCACCAGTCACATCTAGCGTCCGACATGAGCGACTCCTCTTTCCGACATCCCAATACCTGGTGGCAGTCGGCCGAAGGCGTTGCTACGGACACCGTCCAGCTGAATTTGGAGACGGAGTTCTACCTGACCCATCTGATTTTGGTGTTCCGCTCCCCGCGGCCAGCGGCGTTGGTTCTTGAACGTTCTCAGGACTACGGGAAGACGTGGAGCACTCTGCAGCTGTATGCGCGGGACTGTGATGGAACGTTTGGAGTGGCCGAGGGAGACATGTGCACACAGAAATATTCAGCCGGATACCCTTGCACACGAGGAGAGGTGAGAAGGGCACACACATACACTCACCAATACAGGCTAAAATGTAATTTGCTTTTTTCACAGACTTGTGATGGTATTAGTCTAATTTTGAAGCACCCCCCCCCCCCACACACACACACACACACATTTCATGTCTAATTGAGTGTATGATGTGACAGCAGAAATATCAGTGTGCTGCACAGAGGTTGTAGTCTGATGGATGGAGGTGTGTTTGTGAGTGTCGTCTAGCTAGCTTCCTTGCCTCTGGCATTAAGTCTGTGGTCTGTCTCCTCCAAATGACATGGTTATCTGTCTGTGTGTGTGAGAGAGAGTGTGTGTGTTAGTATGGGATTGTGTGTTCACTGGAGTTGTGGTAAACCTCAGCAGAGTCAAGGTATCTGCTTGTCTGCCTGCAGCAAGAAGGAGAGAGAGGCCCCTTTGAGGAATTTATACCTTTCTGCCAGTGTGTGTCTGTGTGTGTCTGTGTGTGTGTGTGCATTTGTTTCCTTGCTTCTTCTTGCTTCTGGGCTGTATGTAGGATAGCATAGGGAATCAGTGTGTGTGTGTGTACAAGTTGCTGAAAAATATCATACTCTTTTGACTTTCCTGCCACTGTCTACATTTTAGATAATACTGTAATATTCACCATACTGAACAAACACACACACACACACACACATACCTGCACTCCCACACAGATGTCTCATTGCTTGTGGCATGCTTTAGCTTGTGTCCTCTAAAGATTTTAAAGCCAATCTGATAACATCAGAATGGTGAGTAATCAGATGTGCATTCAGACACACGCACACTGTGACACACACACACACACACACACACTGACATTGCATGAGAGAGGCTTTTCTTGGGAAACATTTTTGTAATCTTCCAAGCAGTGAGTTTTCCCATTTCAGATCTCTTTAAAGTGGGTCCCAGGGGAGGTGTCTCATGCATGCGTGTCTCTCTCAAAGGATTTTCTCATTTGGCAAAGAGAGACAAGCTTTTTCCTCCAGAGGCAAGAGTGGATCTGCCCTGGGTCCCTTCCCCCCAGGGGAGAATGTGCTAATGTACTGCTTCAATTCCTCTCAGAACGCACACACACACCACACACACACACACACTCTCTCTCTTTCACACACACACACACACACACACACACACACACACACACGATGTGCCCAAACTGTCTTGTACGCTGCTTAGGTAATGTTCTAAAGTGTGGTGGTGGAGTCTTAATTGTTGTTGGGTTTGTGAATGAGCTGTAATGACAGATGATGCCTCACAGTGGATTGCTGTGCCTTGCCTCTCGTTAAGCCCACAGATGCTTGCAGTGGTACATCACCAAAGTAAACACATGACGTGCTGCCTTCTTCACTACACTCACACTTTAATGTCACTTGTGAAACTCACTGTTGACATTGTAATTTTTAGCAATTATGGTTGCCAAATCATTTTTGAAAGTTGTTTTCAAAACACTGCTGCCATCACCATCTGTGTGAGTGTGTGTGTGTTTGTGTGTGTCTGTGTCTACAGTAAGAGAGTTAGCAAGATTTGTCCAGAGTTGTAGTAGCTACTTGGGATATTAATCATCTAGTTCTAATCTAACTGCAGATGTATATATATTGTTGTATATGTAAATCTATATGTTAGTCTATATGTAAATCTATATGTAAATCTAAATATAAGTATTGTCTATGAGATGTTACAGCAGTGAGATCAATGAAGATGGCTTTTTCTGACCACACATAGCATTTGAGGGTAGTGGGTAGCGGTGTGTGTGTGTGTGTGACACAAGTCTGAGAGACTAAAAGACTACTCTGTGTATGTGTACTTATACTGATGTTTGTGTGTGTATTATTTTTTTATGCTCTCTCTCTCTCTCTCATGTCCCTCAAGCAAAGGCAGGTCATTTTGTATGCTTGTCTGTGTTAGTGTATATGAGTGTGTGTGTGTGTTTGTGTGTAAGTACGTTAATATGAGTGTGTGTGTAAGTAAATATGACCGTGTGTGTGTGTGTGTGTGTTTGTGTGTAAGTATGTTAATATGAGTGTGTGTGTAAGTAAATATGACCGTGTGTGTGTGTGTGCAGGGTATCCCCCAGTGATTTATGGTTAAGGCTTGACTACATCCCCCAAGTTTTAAAAAAATTTAAATTCCTGTCCCCAGCGAAATTTCCATAGAAGTCCATTCTTCTCTATCAGATTACTCAAGGCAATACGTTTTGAAATTACATAAAAATAATAAATACAGATCTGTGTCCATCTCACACCCATTCATCTTTGATATATCTCATGATCTCGTTACTCAGATATGGCAAACTGCATATCGGAATAATTCTGGATTCAAATAGTATACAACATTCATTTCTGATTATGATTAGATTAGATTAGATACCCGCATAATCCGGTCTTGAAATTACATTACATTTCTGCAATGTCTCTGACACCCCAAATCCCCACCACCACAAAATAAACTTTCCTTTCCCGATCAAAAGTTGTTGTCAAGACCCCTGTCTGTCACAAGGCCAGGGTACATGCAAGAGATGTATGTGTGTATTTTTGAAAACAGCCATACAGTATGCCACCATCATGGTTCTTCTTTTGCCAAAAATATTCTAATGCAAAAATATAAAATGACACAAATTTTGGGCTAACACATTTTCTGTGGAAAAAACTGGTGTGTGTGTGTGTGTGTGTGTGTGTGTGTGTGTGTGTTATTTCTCCAGTCTCCCTGACCTCCACATCTTTATCCCAACTGGTCATATTCCTTGCCCTCAGTCATTTGTGTGTGTGTGTGTGTGTGTGTGTGTGTGTGCGTGTGTGTGTGTGTGTGTGCGCTATTTCTTCAGTCTCCCTGACCTCCATGTCTCTCTCCCCATTGGCAGGTCATTTTTCGTGCCCTCTCCTACTGGCACACCCTGGACCCCTACAGCTCCTCCGCCCGTGCCCGTCTCACCATCACCAATCTGCGGGTGCGTCTGCTCCAGCACCAGCCATGCCCATGCCAGCTGAAGGAGGCCAGGGGTGGCGCCCAGGCGGGCACGGGTGGCAAAGCTGCGGAGGTGATGGAGGTGCCAGGACAGCACTATGCCATCTATGACTTCATAGCCAAGGGCAGCTGTCTGTGCAATGGCCACGCCGACCAGTGTGTGCCAGCGCCGGGCTACCAGCCTGTTCGAGACCGGACCAATCACGTGGTGGGTGAGGAAGCTGTGTATGTGTGAGAAAGAGTGTGTGTGTTTGTCTGTTGAGTTAGATTTACATCTGAACCTATAAGTGTGTGAGTGTGCAAGTGTGTCTAGGTTTGTGTGTGTGTGTGTGTGTGTGTGTGTGTGTGTGTGTGTGTCTGCCTGCCTGTCTGGGGTGTTTACTTCTGTACAATGTGTGAGTGTGCATGTGTGTCTGTAAGTTTGTGTGAGCGTGTGTCCGCAAGTGTATATGTATAATTGTGTGTGTGTGTGTGTGTGTGTGTGTGTGTGTGTGTATAGGAATGAGTAGACGTGGATGTGTGTCAACAAAGGCAAGTCTTTGACAACTAGAGTGACAGAAATGCTGAAAACAGCTAAATGTTATGCAAATGAGCTCTGACACGCTTCGGCTGTAAAATGATATGCCAATGGTCAAGTCATGAGCAATCAGAGCAACATGAGTGAGCATGATTCTACAGATTTGGTAGCTCTTGATGTGAACGTACCTCTTATGTGTGTATGTGTGTGTGAGTGACAGCCATGTATGTTTGACAGGAGTATTCAGATCTTTCAGAGATAACATATGAGTTCAACTGTGCCAGTATTTTTACAAAACAAAGGTGTTGAAGGCATGGATCTTCATCAGTTTCCCAGCACAAGCACAAGTGTGTCTGGATGATGGGATCTAGTTTTGGTGAAGTCATGCATTGTTTATCAGTGGTCTTCCATGCAGCTACGGAGATAGCACAGCTACACTACACAAGTCAAACCAGCGACTGTTTACACAGACAAACCCACAGTCAGAGATAGATGATGGATGGGTAGATTGGAGATGGTGTATGTGTGTGTGTGTGAATGGAGGTGACCTTTTGAGTTCACTTGAGCATGAAACAAGTGAGAGAAAGTGGGAGAAAAAGAATGAGAAAGAGAGGGACAGAGAGAGAGAGGGATAGAAAGAAAGAGTGCATGAAAGTGAAAAGTGTGTGTAAGTGTGTATCTGTGTGTGTGATCAGGGCTTTTCCAGTAAACACACAGATCAGGAGGCAACATCTGTGTGCTGCTTGGAAGCACACAGGAAAAGGGGAGAGTGTGTGTTGAAATGAAAGATGAAACAGCGAGAATGCAGAGTGTGTGTGTGTGTGTGTGTGTGAAGAAGAGAGACTGTGTGTGTGTGTGTGTGTATCATACAGGAAAAGGGGAGAGTGTGTGTTGAAATGAAAGATGAAACAGCGAGAATGCAGAGTGTGTGTGTGTGTGTGTGAGAAGAAGAGAGACTGTGTGTGTGTGTGTGTGTGTGTGTGTGTGTGTATCAGACAGGAAAAGGGGAGAGTGTGTGTTGAAAATGGGATAACATGTTGATGATAAACACAGAGTAACACAAAGCATGTAAGCATGGTGTATAAGGAAGAAGAAAGAAGAGAGAAAGTGTGTGTGTGTGTGTGTGTGTGTTAAAAGAGAAAGCGTGTGTTGTTTATTATAATTGGAACAGGGCTGATGCTAAGCCTGAATGCTTGTTTGGCTTCCAGAGTGAGATTTCTATCTGTGTCATCAGAGTCTACGTGGCAAGCAGGTTTCCACTGCACTGCTGCAATCACTAAGCATGGGGGAGAGAGAGGGATGGAGAGAGAGGGATGGAGAGAGAGGGATAGAGAGAGAGGGATGGAGAGAGAGGGATAGAGAGAGAGGGATAGAGAGAGAGGGATGGAGAGAGAGGGATGGAGAGAGAGGGATAGAGAGAGAGGGATGGAGAGAGAGGGATGGAGAGAGAGGGATAGAGAGAGAGGGATGGAGAGAAGCGGGGGGCGGGGGGGTGTTTCCCCTCCTCCCTTATCAGGAATTCATCCTACCATTTCTACACTTCCCCTATGGAAGGCAGTGCAACAACATACAGGGCACACGCTACACCCTATCCAGGGGAAGCGTGTGTGTGTGTGTGTGTGTGTGTGTGTATGTGTATGTGTGAATGTGTGTGTCAGAAGTTCAACAAAAAGGGCACACACAGTATTCAGACGAGATCAGTGATTGTGTGTGTGTGTGTGTGTATGACAGAGAGAGAGAGATTATATAATTTCAGCATTTAGCTGAAAGACGGAGGGAATGTTGGGTGGAATCTGTATGCATGTTGATCTTTGATATGGCTGATGTATGCTGTGTGTGTGTGTGTGTATGTGTATGTGTGTGTGTGTGTGTGTGTGTGCATGCGTGCATCTGTGCATCTGTGTATGCATGTGTGTGTGTTGTGTTAGCACATGAGAGAAAGAGAGTATCTCTATGTGAGTTTCTGTGTGTTTGTGTGCACATCTGTATGAGAGAGAGAGAGAGAGAGAACCTTCCAGACTGTATTGCCTCCTGTTATCCTGGTACTGTGTTCTCTTATCAGTATTAATTATACCTTAGACAGGCCTGAACAATGGACAGTGAATGAGGAACAGCCGACACTGGCCTACCTCTCTATGACTTTCACATTAAAACACACCAATCAAAATACACTTGGTCTTAGTGTGTGTGCGTGTATGTGTGTGTGTGTGTCTGTGCACAATACATATTCAAAGACAGTTAGGAAAATAATTGTTTGGCAAACACCCATTACACGCACACACAGGATCGTGTTCACGCACTCTCTCTCTCACACACACACACACACACTCTCACTCACAGGGCCATTGAGACATAGAGTGCACTGTGTACATATCTTAGTTTGTTTTTTCTCCTTTCTTTCTGTGCTGTGACACTGATAAGCTAGAACAGACAGGAGATAAGAGTCAGGAACAGCAGCCGATATGTGTGTGTAAGGGCGTCTGTGTTTATACACGTTTCTGTGTCTGTGTGTGTGTGTGTGTGTGTGTGCGTGTTTGAAACAAAAAAAAGAAAAAAAAATGGGCACATTTGCGGACAGTGAGGTAAACATGACTTCATTTCAATTCTCTGGTATCTTATTGGACGAAAGGGTCATTAGTCTTTATATGAACTCAGTTAAAGACCTCGAGACTTGATAATTAGCCCTGGAGTAGACTAATGGACATATTATATACAAATAAAACATCACCCTCGTAACTTATCACCCGTGCCCTTCAGTAGAGGTCATAGGGCTGTTTATAGCCTTCACACCACACTCAGAAACTGCGTGTTGGTGTGTTGGTATAACACAGATCATTTCTATTGCAAAGGTATCCTAAATATACATTGTATGTTACATGTTATGTTTTCTTCATTGTGCAATAAGTTCTGCCACAGGTATGTTTCTATAGTATTCATATAAGGTAAAGTATCCTATAAGTGTAGACATTGTAAATGTTAATTGTTACTGTATCTTATGTGCCTTTGTAAGGTCTGCGACAGGCTACCTTATGTAATCTCTACATTCAGCACTCAAATGTGTCTGTGTGTGCTCACTCACACATACTTGTGTGCGTATGTGTATGTGTATGTGTGTGTATGCGCACACACACGCTCACTCACACACACTCACACACGCACACTCACTCACACACACACACAGCACACACAGACACTCTCTCTCTCTCTCTCACACACACACACACACACACACACATACACAGAGAGAGAGAAGGAAGTGTGAAAGCTTGTTTGAGTTGAG
>JAIFZK010000082.1:662500-782500 GCA_027481765.1 Tenualosa thibaudeaui
CCCCGCCTCTCTCCCCTCTCTCCTTTTTGTATTTATCTATACAGTAAATTGTGTCTGTAAGGAACCAGACCTAAGACACAGCAAAGTCTTCTGCACTTCCAAATATGACTATGGTGAGGAACACAATTCACCCAAACACACACTAATATGTACACAGTCATCTACACAGTTCACCCAAACACACAATATGTACACAGTTAGCTGCCAGATAGCGATTCATGATATTGACTATACAACACAGCAGAATACAGGTATATTTTTAGGATTTAATGTATCTCTTCATTGTACCTGTCTGTGTATGTGCATGTGTCTGTGTTTTGACATATGTGTGTGTATATATATATGTGTGTGTATATGCATGTGTGTGTGTTTTGACATATGTGTGTATATGTATATATATGTCTGTGTATGCATTTTGACATTGTGTGTGTGTGTGTGTGTGTGTGTGTGTGTGTGTGTGTGCATGTCTGTGTATTCCCAGTTGTGAAAGTGAAGGTGGTGTCAGCCCATGATAAGGGGTCCCACGCAGAGGTGCAGGTGAAACTGAGGAAGGTCCTGTGGCGCAGCTCTGAGCTGAGGCTCAAGGGGGCCTTGTGGGAGAGCTCTGTGCTAAGGCTCGAGCGTGGAACTATCACTCTCTACCCAGAGTCCTGGACAGCTAGAGGCTGTACATGTCCTGTCCTCTACCCTGGTGGGTGTACACACGGGCACATACACACACACCACACACATGCACACACACACACACGTGCACACATACACATACACCACACATTTCCAGACCAGAATATGTTTTTGTGTGTGTGTGTGTTGTGTGTAGGTGTGGAGTATTTGGTGGCGGGCCACGTCGACAGGAAGAAGGGCCGTCTTCTGGTCAACATGAAGAGCTTTGTGAAGCGATGGAGTGGCAGCCTCGGACGCAAGGTCCTTCATCTGCTCAAAAACAGCTGTGCCTAGCCTAGCCTAGTGTAGCCTAGCCTAGCCTAGCCTAGCCTAGTCTAGCAGCACAGGACAAGAGGAGAGGAAGAGGAACTCATGGGAGAGACGAGGAGAAGACATGGAGAGAGAGAAGACTCTTAGGGCAGTGCTGCCAAACAGAGCAAACAACCTCATGTAGAGAGAGAGGAAGAGAGAGAGAGAGACTCTCAAAGACAACTGTCAATGCACTTTAACCTAAGTGGGACAACACTGTCAGATTCCTGCTGGAGGATGGACACACACACACAAACATACACTCATACACAAACACGCACACCCCAATGCACATTACATTACACAGTATCACATCGTAAGAAATTGTATTTGGGTAATTGTGTTTCTGCAGTTCTGTATGTGTGTGTGTCTGAGTGTGTGTTTGTGTATGGGAGGTGTATTGAGGAGTGACAGAGGTGGAATGACAAAACTACCTTGTTATTTTCAGTGTGTGTGGCATTGTGCCTCTATAGCAACACACACACACACACACACACACACACACATACACACACACACACAAGTTTCATTCACAATGGAGAAATAAAAGTTTAAAAGTCTGTTTTAAATTAAGTAAGCCATAAAGTTCATGTTGCCTTACGGAGGTAAGATCGAAGAGAATTTTGTACATAATAAATATTCTGTAAGTTTTTGAGTGTGTGTGTGTGTGTGTGTGAGAGAGAGAGAGAGAGAGAGAGAATGAGTTTATCAGTCAGTACACTGTTATTTACTGTTCAGTGATAATATTGTCCTTATGTGTACACTTCTCGTGTAATGCCTTTTCCCTGTGTAGATATCAGTTGTTATATATGCGTAGAAAATAAATAAATATCACTCAGACAAGTCACTAACAGGCAGACTGTGTGTGTGTGTGTGTGTGTGTGTGTGTGAGAGAGAGAGAGAGAGAGAAAGTGCTTAAATAAGGTCATGTCTAAAATGACTGGTTTGTGTGTGTGTGTGTGGAATGTTTGCCTTAGGGGAGAATGTTTTTCAACAGCCTCTTGACGGAGTGACGTAGCTGGAGTTATTCCAAACATGTCAAGGATGGCTTCCAACATGTGGATGTGTGTGTGTGTGTTTGTGGAACTATGTATTTCAGTATTTCTTTCCAACTCAGCAAAGTGTTTATATTTTTCTATCATACAGTCATACTGTCATACAGTATCTTACACACAGCCAAATGGGTGTGTATGTTTGTTTATTTTATATGTTTGTCTTTGGTTATTTGTTTCACACAGGTTGTTTTGCACTGTTTGTGTGTGTGTGAGTGCGTGTGTGTGTGTGTGTGTGTGTGAGTTCACCTTTTTGCCCTTCTCCAGTCACTGAGGATATGAAGACATCCATTCATCCATTCATCTATCTATCCATCTCTCTATTTCTCTCTCTCTCTCTCTCTAATTGGCACTCTGTGGTCACTGGTCTGTTTAGATGCACACAGTGATGGCCTTTCTGATGCTCACAATAAACATTAACTGCAGTCTACACACACACACACACACACACACACACACACAGGCCCAGTCTATGTACACACACGGTGATGGCCTTTCTGAAGCTCACAATGAATATTAACTGCGCAGCCCACACACACACACACACACACACAGGCCCAGTCTATGTACACCCGCTGTGATGGCCTTTCTGAAGCTCACAATGAATATTAACTGCACAGCCCACACACACACACAGACCGAGTCTATGTACACACACAAACTATCCAGCCTGTCCACATGCCCTGTGTGTGTGCGCTCAGGTTTGTGTGTGTTTCACACCCCTACTTGTTGATGAGCATTCGCAAATGTGCATTCGTGTGTGTGTGTGTGTGTCCAGCTAGGTTGTTTGTGCAATTCTCTGGTCCATTTCATCTGTAGTATGCCAGAGCAATTGCTCCTTGCAGTACTCCTATTGGCTAATGTTGCAAGCCCACGACTTGGAGGTGGGGGTGGGGTGGGGGGAGTTTGTAACCTAGCATTGGTTAGTGCAGTGGCAACTCAGGTTCTTGTGACTATAATTGCTTTATCGCAGTAAATTGGTTAGTGTAAGTCAGTTTGTATTTCTCAATGTTGGTTCATTTATCACTGTGTGTGTGTGTGTGTGTGTGTGTGTGTGTGTGTGTGTACGCACGCAAGCACACAAAATCAAGCTGTGCAATGTTAATGAGTAATGTGTGTATACACGTGTCTGTACAGTTTCTATTCATGCGTTTGTGCATGTGCATGCTTGTGAGCCTTTGTGTGTGTGTGTATGTTTGTGTGAGAATGTGTGTGTGTGTTCTATAGGACAGGAAGACAGTCCATGGCTTGTTCTGTATAATGAAGTTTATTGCTTTTGTCCAGCAGCATTCCTGAGTTTTATCACTCAGAACTACAGAGACAAAGCCCTGTTCAGAGAGTGACCCACACACACAAACACCTACACACACACACACACACACACACACACACACACACACACACACACACATTGAACACATATACGCAGCTTATACACACACGCACACACACATACAGCAAACCCACATATACACAACCTACACACACACACACATACCTACAGAGCCATGCCACATAACAACACACCACATAAGCCATGCCTTGGAGTGTGTGGGGGTGAGGCTGAGATGTCTCAATAGAAACTAACAGTGAAATATGACGGGGATTTCCTACCATCTCTTCTGATCACAAATCAGCATATCCAAGTGTGTCCACTGTGTGTGTGTGTGTGTGTATGTGTGTGTGTGTGTGTGTGTGTGTATGTGTGTGTGTGTGTGTGTGTGTGTGTGTGTGTGTGTGTGTGTGTGTGTGTGTGTGTGTGTGTGTGTGTGTGTGTGTGTGTGTGTGTGTGTGTGTGTGTGTGTGTGTGTGTGTGTGTGTGTATGTGAAAGTGCGAGAGAGAGTGGGAATGTAGGGTGATGTAGAGTGACAGGTAACCTAAATGAAGTAAAGTCTGTGATTGCATCTCTGCTCTTGGCGTGTGTGTGTGTGTGTGTGTGTGTGTGTGTGTGTGAGACACAAACTTAGAGTCTAAGCATGTGCTAACAGGTTGCCTTAGTTACGGCCGAAGGCAACAACAACAACAAAACATAAGCTACGATCTGCTAGTGAAACACACACACACACTCTCTCTCTCTCACACACATGGACACACACACACTCTCTCTCTCTCACACACACATGCACATACACTCTCTCTCTCTCACACACACATGCACACACACTCTCTCTCTCTCACACACACATGCACACACACTCTCTCTCTCTCACACACACATGCACACACACTCTCTCTCTCTCTCACACACACATGCACACACACACTCTCTCTCTCTCACACACACATGCACACACACACTCTCTCTCTCACACACACATGCACACACACACACTCTCTCTCTCACACACACATGCACACACACTCTCTCTCTCTCACACACACACATGCACACACACACTTTCTCTCTCACACACACATGCACACACACACTCTCTCCACCAGAGAGAGGGGTTGAATTTAACCATTCTTTTGAGTGATGGTTACTTATGGTAAGTTAGCCTTCTAATTACTTTATTACAGTAATGTATGCAGTTGCTCTGTAAATATAAACCACTGATCATATATTCATATTTGAGCAAAACTGACATTTAAATTCCATTGGCTCTACCTCTCCCCCCTCCTGAGTTGAGGAAAGGGGGTGTGTGTGCAAAGCAGTCCGCCTGTGCAGCTGATGCAGTAAAAGCACTTCACCCACAAGCCATAATTACAGTAGAGCTGTGTGCATTAGAACACCTCCCTTACTTACGGTAGAGCTGTCTGCATTAGAACACCTCCCTTGACAGTAATTGTCAACGTTCTCCTTTGACATGTCAAAAAGTTGGAGAATAGAATCTATGGAATTTATCCAAGTTGTCTCCTCTTGTACGTTCTTCTCTTTACCTCACTGCCCTGCATTTCCATGCAGTTTAGTTTATGTCAGGGGACTGAGATAACTGGAGACCAGCAGGGGTGAAAGTAAGCTGGTCCCTTCCGCAAAGAAAAGTCAGATCTAGGCTTCCATCTTAGCGTAGCCTACTGAATGTGAGACGAAGGTAATTTAGGCTCACTTTCCCATAGCTTAATGCCTTGTCTTTTTGTCTATGCTTCTATTGCAGAGTAGTCCTATATGGACATTACATTACATTTACATTTAGGCATTTAGCAGACGCTTTATCCAAAGCGACTTACAAAAGAGGATAACATTCAAGCTACAACACAATGAAAGAACGAACAGGAAGTGCATATTGCTAACATAGAAACTGCACCATTTTAAGTTGAAAGTGCAATAGTGCAGAGAAATTAAATTGTTAAGTGCATTCTCAAAGTTTATGCCAGGAGATATTCTTGGAAGAGTTGGATCTTCAGGAGTTTCTTGAAGGTGGAGAGGGTGTCAGTTGATCTGGTAGCACTTGTTAGGTCATTCCACCAGCGCGGAATCATTATATTCATATGGATTTATATAATATAACAAATGTAACAGCACAACATTCTGCAGCTCTGTGTCCATGGACACCTGTTTTTTCAGTGCAATAGCTCTAACCATGTTAAAGTAAGCAAGATAACCTATGGATTAATATGTATTGTAAGGACAAACAAGTCAAACCATCTCACCTATATATTTTCTGACAGTCTACACCCTGTAGATATAACAAGTTCCACCTTCTTACACACCATGGATAATGCAAATTATTGCATGTTTCAATAGATAATGGCTCATCTACATGAATGTACAAAGCATTTCAGAAAACAAAGTATTGTCTTAATGTATATAATCAGCTGGGGAAGTTTTAGTTAAAATATTTACCCTATTCACCTATAATAGGCCTTTCCCTCCATAGGCGTATTAATGGGCTTAAAGAGGGTGATAACACACAGAAAGCTAATACCGAAGCAATGCCAACGTTGTTTTCTATCTCTAGGGTGATATACCATTCCAAAAATCACAAAGCAATGTGCCTTACGACCCTCAGATGGTAGGCTACGGACCAACCCTCTGGCTCAAGGACTAAGTAACCTACTAAGTTTCTGCATGCTTCCTGGGTGCACTTTGCGAAGTTTTACTAGTCCGAAGCTCATATAGTACCGATGTGACAGCATCATGAGACAAAACGTGCCGAAGAGAATAAAGCAATACACCCCATCAGAAGGTAATAGCGCAGTCTTTCTATTAAACTGTCTGGTAATACTTATGCCTGGTCACTAGAGGGCGGTATATCTTTTCTATACAGGAAAAACAAGGTCAAAGTTTAAAGGTTACAAGGAAGTTCTCAACGGCGGCAAGGCGTGTGGTTACTTCATTGTATCCTGTAAAGTTTAACATATAGATAATAAAAAGGAGCGTCGTCGAATTTGAACAGATATGGTAAGTTAGTATGTAATGCACTGTATACTTACACATTTGTAAGAAAAAAGAATTGAAATATTTTTTCCTGCAGTGTTCATGCAACGTTTTTCCTACGTTTCGACGGTGCCTGAACACTAGCTCATGTAGTTACTATACTAGCCAATTGCTAGCATAGCCCATTCAAACTAGTAGCATGTGGCTTTTTCCTTATTATTTTCTTTGCTTTTAATATCAGAGATGTCTTTAGACAAAAGTCATTTTGCACAGTTTGTGCTTCCAAGTGGAAACGTAACAGTTGCATAATAAATATTTCTATCGGTCTTGCATGTAGTGCTGTGTACAGTAAACACTGGAAGTGCTTGAATAAAAGCGTAACGACTACTAACGTTAATACTTCCCCCGTATCTGCTGTAGAGTTTACCACTGAACCCGAAGCCATTCCTAAACGGCCTTACGGGTAAACCTGTAATGGTGAAACTGAAGTGGGGCATGGAATACAAGGGTTACCTTGTATCCGTAGACGGCTACATGAATATGCAGGTAAGATAAATGTGGAGTCCACTGATTAAGTTTCGTATGTGTAACGTTACCAGTTTTGTTACTGTTCGTTTTAGAGTAAAAAAAGCTTGTACGTTCTTATATAACGTAGATTAGCAAGAGAGCTCCTGTCTCATCATTTCTGTTTTCTCACACTGCAGTTTGATGATATTTATGTTTGTCTGTGTGTTGTCACCGTAGCTGGCAAACACAGAAGAGTACGTAGATGGAGCGTTAGCAGGACATCTAGGAGAAGTTTTGGTGCGGTAAGTTTTCCATGCATGTGTGGATCTATGGTGGTGATCAGGAGGATAAGATGATAAAACTGATACTGCGTGCAAATGCTTTACTCACTTAAAGACGACATCTGTGTCTCCTTGAAATACATTGAATGAGCAGTCAGAACAAATAGGAAGTGAGGAAGTGTAAAGCTGATGTCTGCCCTAGCCATGACACATTGAACAATAGCCCAGTGAAAGAGAATTCAGACCAGGGGCCAGTACTACTAAGAGAGGTTACTGGTTAACCCGGGTAGCTTTGGGAGTTACCACCGATCTCTAAAAGAACCTACCACTGAGCATCAGTTGTTTATGGAGTGACATGTTGTTTTTAGATCAGCCTGTACTCCAGAAGTTACCCAGTTTAGCCAGTATCCTGGCTTTGTAGTATAAACCTATCAGGAGCGCACTCTACTATTGATGTCCATGTTTGTGAGTTTGTTTAATAGGATACTAGGGTTGACTATCAAATACTGCTGATAGGTCATGCACAGATGCCTACTGCTTATCACATGCATGTGTGGATGGCTAGTGTTATAGGTACAGTCAGTGGTGCTGGATGCCATTGTGATTATGTTTGTCTAAATATCTTTAGACACATTTGTAACATTTGTGTCATACAGAACTTCTGTATTTATTTAATATTATTTATTTATTTATCTACTGGTGTGTATGTGTATATGAACTAAGAACCAAGAACCCAATATGCCAGACAGGTCACCCTCAGGAGAAGATTGTGTATTTTTGGGGGGGCAGATTGCCCTTTTTTTGTTTGCTTCCAGTGCTCAGAGCCAGGGCATTGTTATAAAAACAAGATGTCTAAAATCACACACTGTTCTACAACTTGAATGAAGCCAGGGGAAAACATTATTGTTTTTTCCCCTCAGCTAATAAAATGTGTGGTGGTTTTACTACTGAGATAATTTTACAAGACAAAGCCATTGTTTTAGGTAACATCATAGCAAAGTGATCACACATTTTCTAGATGCATAAGAGTACCTTGCAGTTCTTCATGAAATGTGCAACATTGAAACTTTAATAAGCAATGAATTTTGCTCTGAGAAGCCCAAATATTGAACCATCGATTGTCCCAAACTCTCCCTGTTGAGAACTGGAAGACTTACTAGTCTTTATTTTGGTTGTCAATGTGTGAAAAATGTGTTTCTCTCTCTCTCTGACCCTCAGGTGTAATAATGTTCTGTATATCCGAGGAGTGGAGGAGGAGGAGGAGGATGGGGAGATGAGAGAATGATGAACATGTGGAGATGGATCAGTCCCCTACACCCCCACCACACCTGCCCACAAACACACACACACACATAAACACTCATTTGAGGTCTCATATCTCACACACACATTTGACAGCACAACTGCTGAAATGATTTTCTTTTCCTCTTTGTTATTATTATTGTTTGTTGTTGTCCTGAGTGGACATTTTGGACTCTACTTGTGTCTGAAAAAGATGATATAGATGTTTTCCTTTTTTGACGTTGCTACGTATGGAAACAAAAATAAACAGTGGTGATTATGTTTTTCTTACACATGGTTGTGCTTTACTTCTGAACTGTGACTGTACATTTGTTTAGCTTTCTCTTGAATGCAGCTTTCACCTCCAGTGCTCGAAATACAGTGGCCAGATGTGGTAGATGATAAAGGGCTGGTAGCCTGGCATGTGTTGGTTATATCTTGACAACATACATTGTTCATTGAAGCATTCAGCTGACTAATCCATTTTTGCCCTTAAGGTTGTATCTGTGGTTGGATATTGGCAAGCATGATGCTATCATTAATGCAGTGTAGATGGCACACCATCATTGGTAAATTCTATGAAGGCTAAAAAGGCCTCTTATGAAGCAACCATCAACTCCAAAACTACAGTGTTAGAAAAAGACATTCCAATACATATTCATCCTGTATGATACAACTAAGTAAGTAAACTTGGTGAGCTTCAGGAGGTTGTGTTGTGTTGTCATAAAAGTCACTTTCAATTACATATGTGTATTTTAATCCAACTAATAGTATGCTACTACAAGACATGCTCCTTTAAAAACCACTGCATGAAATGGATTTGGATGGTATGCAGTTATTGGGCAGTGATGAACATGTACCTGGTTGTCATCATTTGATAACACTCAACTCAAATTAGTACCTTCTGCCCATCTTTATGGTGAATAACAGACATACTCTATGGTCGCACATGGCAATAAATGGCCTTGAGGCGCTGGAGACGATGGGAATCTGATACTGAAGAATTGGGGTATTTATGCAAGTAAGCTACAGTGGCAGATGCAGGTCAGTCTAAGATATTCAAACATTGACTTCAAAGATTTCGGAGAGAACTGAGATGGAATCAGCACACTTCCATGTCCTTTTAACCAAAGTAGCCATTTATGTCAGCTTCTAATTAATTTTGAGGTCACAGAAGCTAGTTTGACACTGGTTGAGACGTCTCTTGCTTGGATTGGGTGTCCTGTATTTCAGTTTCCAAGGAACTCCACTAGAGGGCAGCATTACAGTAACACCAAACGTCTCTGAACACCACATTGTCTCCATCTTTTCATCTGAAATGGCATCCCACTGATTGTACTGGATGACACTGCAGAGTTCAGATATCTTATTCCCTATGCTGTTCAAGAAATACAGCACTGTAATGTCTGTGAATGAAACACAACCGGCAATTAATACAAGACTAGTCGAGGTCAAGTCGAAGAGAGTGAATATCCAGAGCAATTTAGCGGTATCCTCAAGAGGGGGCGCCACCCTCTATCACCAGGCGGCCAGGTGTGCCCTTAAAATTTGTTCAGTACTCTTTTCCTGTGCCACTTCAGTTATTGGCATACTGTATTATGTATAACTGCTTAGGTCTAATCTTTTTAAAAAAAATTGTGGCCTGGTAAAAATTCCATGTCAATGGGTTCATCATCGATGATGTATCCAAGTAGCGCCACCTGCTGTTTCAGTCAGCCAAAAAATCTTGATGCATTACCCCACTGTATTTTACAGAAGTAAAGACTCTCCATTACTCTGAGGTAGGCAAACTTTTTTTTATTTTCTAAGACTTGTCCACAGCCTTACAGACATTTGTTCTACACTACAGAAGAGAATGAGGAGAGACACAGTAAATGCACACTTCCATTCAGCTTAGTTCAAACAGAAAACTAGCTGTGCAATCCTAACAAATGAATCCCCCTCCCTAGTCTTGATATATATTTTGAACCACAACGCTTACAGGTTTGAGTTTTACATACATATCAACACACACATTTGGGTGTTGTGTGCATGTGTGTGTGAGATAGAGACTAAGAGGGAAAGAGAGAATGAACTAAATGGATTTCTGTGTGGTCCTACAGTAGCTACTGGTTCTTAAAGATTAGTACGCAAAAGGAGTTTGCATAAAGTGTGTGTGTTGCAGATTTTCACAACAGTAACCACAAATCCCAAGTTTCAAACTAGATTAATAAATTTCTTGACTGTTTTTGCTAAACTGAATAATCACCCCACCCCAAAACAGTTGAAACAGCATAGGACACACAAAAATGAAATCCTGCAACAGCAGCCATTGGACACCACATTGCAAAATGAAAAACACTGCACTCAGTTAACGAATACAACTTTGTAGCTTTGTAAGTTTTAACCTGTGTTAGCGAATGTTATTGAATACAACAAGCTTTGTAAGTTTTAACCTGTGGTTGTAACAGCAACCTTGCAATTACGAAGCAGTTATCTGGTTATGTTAGCTAGTTTGAAACCCTACACATTAGGCTACAAGCTTAGTGTTGCGAAGTATCCGAGGGATATTTCAATAGTTTACAGAGGATCCTGTTAAGGTCTCCTTGGATTGTTTTCAGACCAACTGAAGTTACATACCATCTTTGGAGACCTCAGAGAACATTTTAAAACACCCAACAGATGTATAGCAGGGTACCTTAATTGTACCAAAACATTGATTTAAAGTTCTAGATACTGCATCCAAATATTAAATAATACATGTATTTCAGTATTTCATACCATACTGAATGTCACCACGTTAAAAGTTTCCCTTGGTCTGGTGTTTCGCTGTCCCAGGAATAGTCAACTGAAATTAAAATAGTCTTTTTAGTCTTCAATAGTTTTTTTTGTCTCTCCATAGGTGGCGCTACCACACATGGGTGGTTGAGGGCTTGTCCTATGCAGCTACCTGGGACCGATGTACTAAAATTTCCTCTCTGCTCTGTGGTTTACAGGTTATTCAGCAAAAACAAACCCATCGACCGTCCAAGGGGGACCAGTAAGTGATGAGCCCAGTGGAGTTACGTGCCCATCCAATTTTAAGTCACCTGGGTTTCCAGTGTCCCGGGAATCTTCAATGTTGTTTGTTTGTACAAGGTGAATTGCAGAGGTCCCCTAGAATGGATTTTCACAAAATTCGACTCATTTATGGTCATTGTCATAGTGAGTCAAATTTTATGTAGACAGGCCTACACAAGCTACTTTCAATTGACACACAACATACTGGCAACTGAAGTGCCTTGTTTTGGTATTTTTGGCTCTCACTTGGTGTCCCCCTGGGCCAAAACTTTACTTACGCTGAACCTCAGGTAGATCTACATGCCCAGCAAAAAAATGTAAGAAAAGGAACTCAAGGAACACCTATATGCCCGATATGTTAGCTATGCTAGGTACACTGGCGTTAGTCATAATAACCATTACTCACTGTTAAAATGAAGAAAGACCACAAAGCTATCCATCCATCAATCAATCAATCAATCAATCAATGCCATGACAGCACTGTCTCTCTCCCCTGGACTGAGTACAGGAACCAGTGGATGATTTGAGCTTACGTCATAAAAAGAGCAGAGGCATGACTTGGACTCAACCTCATAAAAAGCTAAAGAATGCCCATAACAGTTTAAAAACACTCCTACTATGTTTATCAAAGTGTCTGCTGCCTGGACTGGGGTCACTGGATCTGTGTTAACAAAGAGACCCTCTTCTTTGTTAAAACAGAGAAGCCAGCAGTCACTCTGATGTGCTAAGGACAACCCACCCTGGCCTCGCAGTGCATCACTGCAAACCCCTACACACCAGGACTGCTTTTCAGATACTCTGACTTCCCAGTAGTGCTGTCCTGAGCTGAAGATGTCTTCACAAAGAACATAATGGGAAGTGTTTAGTGTTTGATTAATGACTGCTTTACTGCAGGTTACTCTTTTCCCTGCTAAACCTAATTTCAGGTCACCCTGAATACTGGTTTCATCCATGGTGGGGCTTTCTGTTAGACAGGGAGAGAGAGTGAGAGAGAGAGTTAAAATGCACACAGCACTCTTACCCGTTGTGCTAAAACATACTAAAGCAATTCAGTATGTGGACACTTCATCTTTACCTTTAAAACGTTTCACCCTTTCCAAAGTGGGTATTATTAGCACATGGTTCCGAGAAACAGCACCTGGAAAATCACAAGGTCAGATCACTGAATACTGCAGTAATATAGGACTCAAATGAAAGTTTTGCCGCTCTGAAAAGTACATTTAGCAAACACTGCAGGCCAAGTAAAGTGTTCTCTGCCATTAGTGATTTAAAACGCAAAGGGGAAACTACATAGGATGACATAGTGTCACATGAGAAATATCTCTTCCCCAATACATCTTTTTAGAGATCTATTACCTTCATTCTGGTTATTGCCCATCTCATGTGGAATAATTCCAACGTATTGATCCAGGCTCGGTGTCTCTCTTCCATTCCCTAAAACTGATGATTAGTTTTTTCTTAGTAAGGTGCATTATGGACATCAACCAATGACCAATATTGGCTGACACATACTATAACTGTGTGAGTGAGACGTCTCAACCAGTGTCAGAATTACTGCCCTGTTTTCAGATTCACGCCACTTCTGCGGTGCAACTGCGTTATGCTTTTACACCAGCATCTCTGATGCGGTCTCTGATCTGAGGACAAAGGAGGCTGCAAACTCCTGCTCTTTGTGACTTTATTTACAAACAACATTTCAGCCTGTGACCTTTCTCAGGTCTTTGATTTAACAACATGGAACCACTTGGATTTTGAAACTATGGAGCTCCCTCTTTAGTCTTTAGTTTTTATATCTCACAAATCTGTCAAATCTAGGCCTACTGTGTTAAGAAATACTGTTTGTTTCACATAACTAAATTAATTTAGTTAATGTTAATGTTAATGTTAATGCCTAAGGAAAGTGTTATGACAAATTGATGTAATATATCACATAAACTAATGTTATGCTGGTGGGAGTAATGAACACAATGTGATTGGGCTCTATACTGATCTCTAGTATTTTTCTCCCTATAAGACAAATTTTATAAATTTATAGCAGACTTTTTCACTGACCTCCTGGCCAGTTTGAGAACCAGTGGCCTCCTCTATTAACCACAAAGCTTTACTAATATTTTTTTAATAGCTTGACAGCATGACAATCACCATCCCCACCCTCATGATCTACTAATCTTGTGACCTTCACGTTACCTCTTCTGTGCAGGACAAAACGTAGTGTGATAGAAGCACCCACTATCAGCAACAGAGCAACCAGAGTGATGGAGAATGCTTTCCAAAAGCCTGCACAGGGTAGAAGACATAGGACAAAACACACAATAGGCTAGTAGCAGCTGTAAAAACAAGCCTTGTGCAATATGAGGAACATAGGTCTCTATGTTAGACAGTGGGTTAAAAACATATATCAAATTGGTAAAAAAAAACAGTTGCATTTTTAAATTGGACATTGGACATTGGACTCTGTGTTAGTTGCTTAAATGTCATGAGATCAACTAGTCAGAGAGCATATATATACTATGTGACAGGTTTTGTTTGGCTAGGCTACCTACCTACAGGAGAGAAAATTATTACAGAAAAATCTTTGCATATCAAACATGCAGTAAATATAACTTCCGTAATATGAACCAAGTGTTCTATATGCACCAAGTGTGGTGTTATCTATACCTGTGTTGTTTCCAGAGGTGTATGGTAAAATTCTGCCTTCTTCGCTTTCCTGTTCAGGCAGACCCACAGTGCAGGAAATCCACTCGGAGGAGGAGGATGACCTCAGCAGTGATGAAGTCACAGTCAAAAAGCCCCTTGCATCTGAGAAAACAGGTCATTGTCAGAAAACTGCTGTTTTTGTTAACCATATTCTGTGACACTGTCGGATGTGATTCTCATTCTGTCTAGATATTTCATCTAGATAATTTTTTATCCATTTCTTTTTTTAGATTGCATTTACACATACCCACTGAATCCAGCGATTTGAGCACTTTGTAGACTAACCACAACATAATGCCTATCATGGTTATGATTATATCACTAGTCTTGCCTGTTTATATAATGCCTATCATGGTGAATGATTATATCACTGCTCTTGCCTGTTGCAGTGTCATTGTATTGCTCGTAGATTTCTGCGCCTCCTCTGTTTCTCCATGTGACGGTGGGCTGTGGTGACCATCCATCTGACACACAGGTAACTTTCACCTGTCCACTGCCTTCGTCGGTGACTGACAGGACTGGTGGAGAGCCAATCGCTGAGGGGGGGAGTGAGTAGAGGATATTAACAAAGTCCCTTCACTCAGCCACCATCTTGGAAAGTCTTTGGGCAGCTATTTGGTATTGACAAGACCAGGCCCTATCAAAATGAATGGAGAGATATCCAAAACTCCAGATTGGCACGTTGTACTGACTTAAAAAGTGTATTGTGCAAATCCTTGTTTAAGTCTGAATTGAACAATGCCAAAACCACTCCCTAGATCGCTCAAATAAGGCTAAAAAGGAGATGATTTAAAACGGCATTTGCACACTATGCCTGCACCAACATTCGCGCCATGGCTATCACCATGGTAACTGAGATAATAAACAAAAGGTTAACTGTCAGTCATTTCACATCCAACAATGTGATTAGTTACTTTCACTGCAGGGTGGGACTTCCAGTTTTTCAGCTCCGCCTTCTTTGCGTTATGAACCGCCGCAATACATTTCTATGAGAGGGCTTTTAACTAATGTGCCTCCACCTACTGTATATAATCATCAGTCTGCAAATTAACAGTTTCACATTTGTATTGTAGTTTGTAAGAATTTCATAATTGAGCACTGTCATTAGTCATCGTCACATAATTGGTATTCATAAATCTCCCAATTAATAGTTTGAAATAAATTAAAGTTTTTTTTGTAAACAGAGATAATCTCAAGTAAATGCCTGTTTTGTATGGCCAAGAACATAATGCAATGTACTGTCATTAATGATATTGCCATGTGAATGTTAATTTCTAATGCAGTAGGTAAGATCATTTGTCCTACACACTGACAATTTCTCCTACCTCTTACAGTGAGGTGAATATCAGCATGGACCTCTGACTTCTCCCCGGCAATAAAACAGACAAACTCTCCTCTGTCGGACAGTGTGACGTTCTCCAGTTTCAGAGACACGTCCCCGCTCTTCAGCTCCCCAATCAGGGACACTCTGCCCCTGTACTTAGGGTCTGTTGGTCCCTCCTGGATTTGCTGCTTCTCGTAGAGCAGAACTGGAGTCTTGTACTCACCACGTCTGTGCCAGCGCACGTGTAGTGACTCAGTGAATGGCGGAGAGAACGAACAGGGCAGGATGATTGAGGACCCCATCCGAACAGAGAGTGGGACATCAGGAACAGACATGGTTAATCTGTCAAGAGCTGAAGATGACCAGAGAGCCAGAGAGGATCATTAGTGCTTCCCCACCTAGTCTCCATACAGATTTATTTCACACTGAAACATTAAAAATCTGTCAAGGCAGTAACACCACCTGTGGTTCAGTAATCAGCAATGACACTGAGAACATTTAAAACTGGAATAGCATCCAACATGAAACCTTGAAAGTTGCCTATAAATATTATTTCCAGTATAGCCTATGTAAGGCTATATATAGATATAATACTCAGTTCTTATCGGAATCCGTTCTGCTGTCATGTGCTGGCAGAACAACTTCAGTATAGCCTACCTCACTGAGCAATGTTTTCACTTTGACATCAGATACTTTATTGTTGGGTGAGGCAATACAGTATAATATCTTAAAGCACTTACGTGGTGGTCCATAACAAACAGGCAAAAACAGCAGCAGCCACCACATCACTGAAAACAAAATACACATATACTTATATATATATATACATACAAAATACTTCTTGGAAAACAGGCAAGAATTAGATTTTATCTGGAGATGTTCGTTTCGGAATGATCTTTAACATGTCTCAAACGCCTCGTGAAAATCCACGATTTTCATTTCACTATCATTTGGATCTCTAGATCCAATAAATATTCAGTGGAATTAGGTAAATATCACCAGTCAACATGGAACATTGGCGCTGCGTGCTCTGCTGTAAACAAACATGACAGCTGTAGTGACAGGCAAACATCCTGGACGCTACAATATGATTCAATGATGTAAATGTAAAGTTAATTTTCTTCGGAACTGTATAACAGCAACTATGACTAACGCCACTGGAAAGCTTTGATCGCGCAGTTCTGTGTGATATGTTGATGTTATCTGAATGTTGAGATCTCCGAGAACCCTTAGGGGTCCAAGGCCTTTCAGACACTCAGAGGCAGTCTGCTACACTTTGACATTTTTAAGTTTTTCATCTAACTAACAACACATATGCAAAAGTGGCACATATGGTTATATTCTACAAGACCTTTTGAATAATAATATAAGAGTAAAGTGCATGTATTAAGTTTTTTATTAAAATTCTGTGTAAATACAACTACACAAAAACCTATTTTCAAAGGTCTTCAAACATTGTAAAAAAAGCACACTATAAATATATCTGGCCAAGAATTTTGAAGTTTGAACCTTGTAAACATTAGTGTTGGCTACATAAAAGTCAGAAGAGCACTCAGAAAAGTGCTGTAGTTCCAATACAAATTGTAAAAAAAGTAAGACAAATGAATACTGATTAGATGGGTGTATCACACCTGTAACTGTCCCCTCCCCACTGTCATTGTCCATGTGTCTGTGTGTCAATTGCTGTCATTGTCCAGCTGTCAATGGCTCTGCCAGGGAACTGTTACATTGCCCCAGAGCTATGCAAAAGCGCTTAGGTTGAGCTGTGAAAAGAGCTTCTCATTTAGGATCCCAAGCAATAAAACAGTTTCTGTCTTGCTGAAGGCAAAGGTAGACGTTGCATGTATCACACTTCCACAGAGTTGGAGTAATGGATAATATGTCAGTCTTTTACAATCCCATGGACAGACTTATGCACGGAGCACAAGGTAATACAGTACGCTAATAAACTTGGCAAACACCTGTGGCTATGCATTGCATGTTGACTGTAAATGCAACTAAATGACTAGAAGTACAGCGTGACATGGATTTCAGCAATATCATCTGTCTAGTGAAACACCTTCATACTACTACCGAAGTGTAGTTTGGCACGGAGCACAGGCTAATGAAGTAGGCTAACAAAGTCACTTAGCAACACACAATGGCTACATTCTCCCTATAAGCTAACCGAATCATGACAACAACAAGTAGTAAAATATATAGCTACTCACTCATCAGAAATGTCCTGCATGGGATCAAGACAAAGTTCAAAGTACATTTCAACATCATCTTGCTGGACATCCTTGCTCAGTGCTCAAGCTACCAGTGTTGCACAGAACCAAAACATACCTCTCCCATGCGGGTTTGTATACACTGGTGAAATTGGGCGTGTTCTCACCTTTGCCGCAAAACAATGACCCAATGACGCCACTGATTGCCCCGGTGTTTACCATCTGAATAGCTGAGGGGTGTGTTAGAAACAGGCTGCTACTGCCTGAACTGGTGAAAAACATATAACATTTCTATTTATTCTTTTACAAAGCGCATTCGATACATGTTTATTTTAAAATCTACATATTTGAAAACTAGAAGACTGAAGCTTTCCAGTGGTGTTACTCATATGTTTCTAGGACAAAAAACTCGCGGAGCTACAAACGTGTGTTTGGAGCAGTCCCCTAGAGGGGGCTAACGGCCCTAAAGTGAGTATGTCTCAAGATTCTCGTTCATCTAGGTCAATTAATTTAACAGAGAGGAAATTTTATTTCTGTGCACTAGCGTGAGCCCCAACACTTTGGCTTCAGTCATCCTAGGCAGACGTAATAACGTCCATATAGGACTAGCATAGACAAAACGGCGAAAGAATATGCAATTTAGGAAGACATAGAGCCACGTTCAGTACACTCAGATGGCAGTTCTGCGGTACTACCGTATCTGACATTTTTGGGGTGCGGAGTGGCCTACATAGAGAGACCTATAATTCAACAGCGAAAGTCTAGAGAAGTGCTACGTTTATTTTGTTAAGATGTGTCACATAGTCTGCTTTTAGTTTACAAACGCAGGAGTTACGCATTTAGGCTAGCGTTCAGGGTTGAAGCCTGCGGTGGTGAAGCCTTTGCTCGGCGAACAAAGAGAGAGGCTAAAGCAAATTATGTTTTTATTTCTATGGAATACACAAAATAGCCTATATCGATTCTGTTGCATATTCGAGTAAACCAGCCTGTTTCTGGTGTGCTCCGATATTAACGTGCTGCACATAGTATGTAATGTTGAATGGCATCCAATTGCGTGAAACTTGCCAATACAATACCTTTAGAACGTTGTATAATCATTAAAGTGATGTTTTTGCTCCTACCTGTCCACCGGGATTCAGACATTGTCACTGTTTATGTTACGAAGTAGGATAGACTGGACGCAAATCGCACGAAACCGAACGGGGTTAGAAAAGTACCGTTACACTCATCCATGGAGGAATTACATAGGAAAAATAGTTTCACTTTCGCCGGTGACTCATCGCCGCCACTGTTAAGACTGCAAAGAAAGATATTCCACGGCTCCATGTATCATCTACGATAGGAGGAAGAGCCTTCTGTTACCCCTCCTGTGGAATAGTCCCCCCCCCACATTCGACAAGCGGACACTCTCAATACCTTTAACCTTCCTCTTTATTGTTTCCCATAGTTAGGGATGGTGCATGGCAAATCATCACTTCTCATGGGTCTTTTGGAAGGGACTGCCTTAGCTGTTGCCCCCACTTGCGAGGCATGGCAGCCACTGACCATCCCTGCAGTGGTGCTGGGTTACCATGCATCATACCTTAGTTATGCGCTGCTATAGCCTAGTGCCGCCACACAACCTTCATGTGTCATGCCGTACAACTCTCTCTCTCTCTCTCTCTTTCAGCTCTCTCTAAATATATATATATATATATATATATATATATATATATATATATATATATATATATATATATATATATATATATATATATATAGGTATGCCCAAATTACACATTTGCTTTCTGATGTGTGAGCCTGGCCGAATTCACTATTTTCCTCTGTCCACAATTATCTTTGCTGAGTGTCATCCCTGCCTCATTCTGGTGGACTCCTCTCACCCTCCCCTCCTGAGTTCCTCAAACTCATTCCTTTGAGTTTGTCACTATGCCTGGCCGCTGCTACATTGTCCAGCCATAATTCCTGATAACCACCTATAGACTGACTACCATGTAATGTAAAAGTGGGATAATACTCTATTATGAACTATTATGAACCTTAGCTAAAACCATAGGCAACTTATAGTCTGTCATGGTTACTACTGATTGTAATTTTTCTCCATGACCCCTGGCAGTTGGGTTAGCCCCTTGAGTCGTGAATCTGCCCAAGGTTTCTTCCTAGATTAACTGAACATAAGGGAGTTTTTCCTTGCCTCTGTTGCTCTTAGGTGCTCCTTCTGTGAAGCGCCACGAGACAATACTATTGTAAAAGGCGCTGTATAAATAAAACTGAATTGAATTGAATTGAATGTATTGGCTATGACTATTTAGAGTAGACTAACCTTTGTAGAGCATAACATCTCAAGACAAATTAAACTGAACCTGAAGAATGGGCTACTAGCATTTAAAAGGCATATGGTCTATAGATACGTGGGGAAATTGTGGAATATATTAGTGATTCTGAAATAGCCTGAGTGTAATATAGGTGTATTGAATATGTTGAAATATATTTGCAATAAGCCTACATTTATTTGGCCATTTTCAAGCGTCATGGTACACATTATTAATTTAGTTTAGTCATGTATAGGCCTACTACAGTGTTCACAATAGCGGTATCAGACCAGAATAGGGCTAGGACAGTTAGTGCATAAATCCCAATAGCAGTAAACATATAGCTCATGTGAATGGGAAGCTTGATTTTGTATTCATTACCAAAGCTGAAATGACTACAGGAGACAGATCAGATTGTTTTCAGGGCTGTGTGCATAGGTTGTTGTGGTGATAGACATGAACAGCTGGGCACAGAACAGCCCACCCTAATAAAGTATGGTTATGTAGGTGGGACCACAGATCTCCCAAATTAGCAGGGTAGCACAGTTGAAGGGAGACCCTGATTTGTTTACACACATAGGAATGGGTGGAGCAAACTTCCCCTCAAAGTTTGAATAGATGGGGTGTGTTCAGGTTGGTGCAGTGACTGACAGTACTTACATTTAAAGCATTCTGGACAGTGCATGATGTGCGGTTTGATAATGCTAGTATACATTTACATTTATGCATTTAGCAGACATTTTTATTCAAAGCAACTTACACTTGTCAACTATCAGTTACATCAGAGCCAGTCTCCAATAGAGCGGTTTAGGGTTAAGTACCTTGCTTAAGGGTTCAAAGTGGCAGCCAGTATTCAAACCCACAAGTTAAGGTTCATTAACTGCTGCTACACCACCAACTGCTGCTTAACCCCTCATATGATACCAAAAGTTCAGCAGCCAAGACAGATTAGAGACAGAGACAGCTGCTGCAACTCCCCTCATCAGCCTTTAGGAACCGGAGTCATCTCCAAGAGGACAGTACAGCTCTGATTGGCTCAAGGCTTTAGTGAAATGCACTGACATGCTATGTTTTTTTTAAACGTAATTGAATAGAATAGACTTTATTGTCATGTACAGGGTGACAATTGTCTGGACATGACAATAAAGTCTATTCTTAAAAAAATAAATAGACGACCACCACCACCACCAACAACAACAACAACATAGCATGTCACTAAAGCCTTGAGTCAGCATGTTCAGATCCATTATCTGCTCTTTCTCCCACACAGGCATCTGTTTCCCGAAAGCATAGTTGCTAACTAATTTAGCAACTGCAGTTGCCCATTGCCAACCAACTAGGTTGCTAACTGATTAGCAACTGTGCTTTTGAGAAACAGACCCCAAGATGGAATGTACTTTATCTGTTCTCACACATCCTTCTGTTATGTTTTCACACATGACCACTATATGCCCAATAGTTATTTGTTTTACTTCAGTGAAAACAGTTTAGATGAGGAGCTGTTTGTGGTGAAAGATGATGTGCACATACTAGATTATATTTTATTACCTACTTGATTTTTCTACACCTCCCTGACACTTCCTGTACCCATGTTTATGCTTACCAAAAAGCATTGTTTTTGTTTTTTATTGTTGAAATGGTCTATTGAGCCTGAACCCACTGCTGAGTGGCCTGTTCTGTTCTGTTTTCTTTTTCAGTTCAGTTCAACTATGAACTACTGTATGCCTCATAGTATCTCACTGAACTATGAACTGTTTCCATATATTTGCTTTTATTGTAATAGACGATGGAGACAGAGAGGAGACAAGTGGGAGAGAGACGGTAGGAAATTACCTCAGGGGCAGACTAATGATATGGGTGCTGTGACTGATGCACCACAGCATCTCCTATACAGTCTCTGAATTCTGGTTGACAGAAAAACATTGCCTTTTTGTTCAGTCAAACACAAACTCAATGGTTGTGTCTAACTGACTGCTACAACATTTCCAAAGGTATCTTGGCTCAGGTGATGTGGCTAAATTGACCTGTGAATGAAATATATAGGAGTATGGCCAATTTCTTGACGTATACATCCTTGTAGTCTAAGTGAGGGATTTCCCACTGTGGGAAATCAACAACCATACCTATTTAACATTTCATAGCATTATGTCCTTGTAAACAGGCAAGTGCAATAAAATGTATATAAATATAAATATAAATAAATAAATAAATATATAAAATTACTCCTCGGTCTGTCAGGTGTTAAAAGCCTTCATTTGCTCTGACCTCTGACTGAATGCATGTTAGCTAATGAACAGGGGACATTTGTCCACGGTGGAATCATGTGAGGATTTAGAGTGAGTGGGCAGACCTGGACATACGAATATGTCCTTTTCACCAGCACTGCTTACAGTCAAGTTACTGTTCCAAATTCCTGTGCTGTGGTAGAAAAAGGTCCCCGCGGGACCCAATGCACATCTCATGGGAACAAGCGGTTTGAGCTTGGCTAACCTTGCTACTACAGGATCTCAGTCAACCAACATAATAGAGAAGAACATTAAACAAGGTGTGTATTCTGCCTCTCCATAAGAAGTCATGCATAAGGTTGATTTTGACTTAATTAATTGGCTTAGGAAATACTGCCACCTTGTGGACATATACGAAACTGCTCTACCTGCGTAAGTTACGGTTCATGTTTAGTTTTTCTACCTTTGTATTCAGTGAACACCACGATTTCCAACCCTGTATTAATGTTCGACATACACACTGGAGACTTGTACTGTACACTGTCTTATATATCATGCCTTGATCTGGGTGCCTTTATACTGTACACACTCATATACCACCCTGGACTGCTTTATCTGGGTACCTTTATACACACACATACACTACCCTGGACTGCTTTCATCTGGGTACCTTTATACACACACATACACTACCCTGGACTGCTTTCATCTGGGTACCTTTATACACACACATACACTACCCTGGACTGCTTTATCTTGGTGCCTTTATACATACACATACCCTACCTTGGACTGGACTGATTGATTTTGTATGTATGGACAGTATTCAACTAGTCAACAAGTCTTTACTTTTGTCTGCTACTTTACTTTTGTGTATGTATAGTTACGTAATGATTATTCTAGATGTACTTGCACTGACACTCTCTTGCACTATAGATACCATTGCACCTTCCTACAGCCTAACTTTACTGTAATGGCACACAATTGATATCTTTCTTTGTATTTTTGTAGTATGTTTGTGTGTGTGTGTATGTCATGTTTCTGTGTGCCTATGTGTATGTATGTTGTGTATATGTTACTGGACACCTTCATTTCCTTCTGGATAAATAAAGTATCTATCTCTATGCATCTACATTACTTTGGCCTTATACTGCCCCACATGTTAAACAGCATAAAGTATAGATTCAGGCAATTCCTTGGAAATCTTTACTAAGAACAGTGAGAGTTCAAATTTCATGTAACCATTCACATAATACCATACTATGGCATTTAATTGCTGTTATGGACATGACAAAAAAGATTTTCTGAAGCCCTTTAAAATGCACCAAATCAAACCATACAGTCATTTTATATTGCGGGTTGTAGTAAATGTTGTCAGCAGTCAAACTGTTGAATTTATTTATTCATTTTAAGGGCATAGGAGGAGAATGTATAGTTTTTCTAACCAGATCTTGTCATATAGGCGTGCTAAGGACAGGTTCTGCTGCTATGAGGCTACAGTTAGCCTAAGATACCAAGTACACAGAAGTCATTGTAAGTCAGAAAGGTCAACAATAAATTAACGATTTACTTTATTTCTAAAGTTCAAAATGTGTGCAGATTCAAGCAGGCAATTGCTGACAATTGGTGCCAAAATACAGTGGAAAACATCCTTTTGATTTTGACGACACATAAACTCAACAAGCTACAGTATGTGCTGGCGAGTTGTACCTATGTGGACCTTGTTTCTCCACACTACATTGCCGCAGCCAAATTACTGCTATCCTTCTACTCTTCAGATAAAAAAAAAATAAATGAATGTCGATTTGACATTCACAACTTTTCTTACAAACCCTCCAACAGGCCTATACCCACCACCACCAGCAGATAACACACCAAGCACACTTGGTCTTGTTAGTATTAAGTAACACAATGTAGCCTATTTAGGTTTTTCAGCTGAGGCGTTGAGCCATTTTGATTTTTGTCACTTATCCCTTGGTAGGTAAAATGTCGAGCTGGTCAATAGAAGCCTGTGTTTCTGTAGTTTATGTTGTCATAAGTTTATCACTGCCAACATGTCAAACCTTGATAACCTAATTACCTTATAAACTGCATATTGTTGGTGTTCACCAGGTAGGCTTGTATTGTGTGTATGTGTGGTTATAAGTTACGTTAGTATGTTAGTAGAGTTAATGCTCATTTATATCACCTATAACTTGCTATGCAATTTGTTGAATTAACAATTTGTGGAGTGTAATAACTACCTTAAAGTTCATCACTAACGTACTGTAATGTACAAAATAAGTAGCCTATGAGTCTTTAAGTCCCAACAAATATTCAGCGACTTTTCATGATTAGAAATATATTGTGATGGGTAATAAAATTTGCCATCACCACATCAACTCATAATGGAAACTGCATTGATATGCAGTACAATGGAATATTATTAGCATGTATTAGCAATGGAAATCGCTTCGTTTTGCACAGCTGTTGAATAAATGTGGCGTTTTGCCTTACTGCTTTGACTGTACAGACTGGTCTGTTTTCAGGGAGGCAGCCACTACCAACCAGCACATCAGCCTCACCGAATACACTGAGTCTGTGACTGGATACATATCCAAATGCATGGATGATGTCACAGTCACAAAGACTGTCACTGTACGAGCAAACGACAAACCTTGGTTCATACCAGAAAGCTTCAAAGCTACCACCATCGTACCACTACCAAAAAAGTCCCCAGCTACATCATTAAATGACTACAGACCCATAGCACAGGTTGGTCAAGGCCCACATAACATCCAGCCTTCCCACTACTCTGAACCCATAGAAGTTTGCCTATTGCCCCAAACGCTCCACTGATGACGCCATAGCAACAGCACTCCACCTATGCCTGGCTCATCTGGAAAACAAAAACAGTTATGAATGGATGAGTGCACATCACAGATGACCTCACATGGACCACCAACACCACCTCCCTGGTCAAGAAAGCACAGACACACCTTCACTTTCTGCGCAGAATTAGGAGAGCTGACCTCCCCACCTCTGCACTCACCACCTTCTACAGGGGTGCTATTGAGAGCATCCTTACCAGCAGCCTCTCCGTCTGGCACGGCAGTTGCGGACAAGAAGGGTGGTGAGGACTGCTGAAAAGATCATCAGATCACCCCAACCAGCAATTCAGGACTTATACACATCACACTGTTCCAAGAGAGCCATCATTATAATCAAGGACACCACCCACCCAGCACACAAACTGTTCTCTCTCTTACCATCTGGAAAGTGCTACCGCAGCATGCGGTGCCACACAAATAGACTGAGAAACAGCTTCTTCCCACAAGCCATCAGGCTAATAAACACAATGAAGAGGATTCCATGAACATTCCATGAACATGTTACTGACACACACTGATGTCCATGCTACTTTCACACTTGCACTTTACATGCTGTCTTCACACTTGCACTTTAGAAATGGCACCTTCACTTGCAACTTGCACCTTACATATTGCACCTTCACTTGCAACTTGCACCTTACATATTGCACCTTTCACTTTTTGCAACCTACACCAGCTACCAAGAAGAGCTACCTTGAACTTTCCTACTTGCTGGAAGCGTATATGTTTTCCTGTAAGTCGTTTGTCTTATGTTTATTTATTGTGGATGTCTGTGTACACTTCATGTCCATGAGTGTAGCTGTGTGTTTTTGCATGCGTGTGTGTGTGTGCATGTTTCTAGTTTAAATTGCACATTGGTGTCTGGTGAAATGCAATTTCAGTCCTCTGTGTAAAGCCTGACTTTGACTTGACTTTGACTACTGTTGCATCTTTTCGTCTCCTTGTTCACAGATACATTCTACTGATTAAAAATTTCCATTGAAATAGTACTAGCCGTGTCCGTCACTCTAGTCGTGGAGAATGGTAGATACATGCCATGGGCTTATGGTAGGCCTTTCGCTTTCCTAGGGTATGCTACCTGATCAGAAAAGTTACATAGTGCTGCATGTGCGGTACACTACAAGACCAACTGCGAGAGGAGGCCATAGAGCGTAGCTCAGTCAGAGAGGGTTGAAGCGGAGCTCTGTATTCAATGATTCAATTCTATTCAATATAGTTTTATTTATACAGCGCCTTTTACAATAGTATTGTCTCGTGGCGAATCAGAAGCAAAAAGCAGAAAGCAGTAAGGGCAACAGGGCAAGACAAAACACCCTTATATTCAGTATATATATAGAAGAAATATTGGGCAGATCCACGACTCAGGGGCTACACCCAACTGCCAGGGGTCATGGAGCTGATCTTTGGTTTTGGGGGGGTATTTCACAAGTAAATGACAAAAGTAAGGTTTGATAGCCCTGTCTAGGTAAACAAGCTTAATATGTTTCATGAACGGCAAGCAAGGATGAGTTGGAGCAACTAGGTCAAGCTGGGTGTAATTCTGCATGCACACACATTCTCGTCTTTCAACAAAACCACTCATGGTTGTGGTCGTGATGCTTGGGGGTGGTGGGTGGCTATCGCAACTGTGGCAACCACAAGGCTGAAGATGATGCCCCCCCCACCATCCACCTAGGAACTGCCCCACTTAATTTTTCCTGTCTATGTGGTCAAGAGATCTGCAGCAATAAACAATGGCCAATGGCCACAGTGTGGGCAAGGTCTTTTTTCAGTTCTCAGAAAGCTCAAACACACTTTCCCAGTTTCCCCCTTCCAACATTGGTTTTCAGCATTTTACAGCTCATCTTGTTCTTCCTCTTACAGACTTGCAGTCATCTATTTAGTCAGTTGCAAATATAATTTTGTCTCCTTTTTTAAAAATTATATTTATATATTCATATATATTTGTTTTATATATTCATATATATTTATTATTTATTTATATATACACACAGTGCTCAGCATAAATGAGTACACCCCCTTTGAAAAGTAAAAATATTTGAAAACTTTTCGCAGACTAACTTTAATATCACATCTGCATAACATACAACACAAAAGTTTGCATAATAATATAACTTAGATTACATATTTTTCAGTTTTACTCAAATTAGGGGGGAGCAAAAATGAGTACACCCCACTGAAAGTCTCAGGGCAAAGCAATATTTTAGACTGCAAATGTCTGATTTACAAAGAATTCAACCACAGGTGAGTCTAATTATTCAATTAGTCCAGCAGATAGTTGACTATAAATGGGTGTTACTCTAAGAAAACACCTCTCCATTTCCTGCTATCAGCAATAGCACCACATGGAAGACAAATGGCACAAGACCTGAGAAAGAAAATTATTTCCTTACACCAGAAAGGTAAAGGCTACAAGTAGATCAGCCAAGCTTTACTTATTAGTCAGAATACTGTAGCAAAAGTGGTACAAAGATTTAAGAAAAATGGAACTGCGACCATATCACAGAGACGTCCTGGTCGTCCACGGAAGTTAACACCTCGACAGGAACGTCTTCTGATGAGAAGGGTTGTAGACAAATGGATGAAGGCTACTGGGACTCTGTATTGTGGAGTGATGAGACCAAAATTAATGTTTTTGGAACTGATGGCTTCAAAACTGTATGGCGTCACAAAGGTGAGGAATACAAAGAAAAATGCATGGTGGCTACAGTGAAGCATGGTGGTGGCAATGTCCTTATGTGGGGCTGCATGAGTGCTGCTGGTGTTGGGGAGCTGCATTTCATTGATGGCATTATGACATTATGAATTCAGAGATGTTTTGCTCTATACTGAAAAAGAAAATGCTACCATCACTCCGTGCACTTAGTCGTGGTGCACTTTTCCAACATGACAATGATCCTAAACACACATCTAAGGCCACTGTTGGCTTTCTGAAGAGGAACAGGGTGAGTGATTCAGTGGCCAAGCATGTCACCTGATCTGAACCCAATCAAGCACCTATGGGGAATTCTGAAGAGACAAGTGGAGCATCACTCTCCATCCGACATCCAGTCTCTGAAACAGGTCATTATTGAAGAATGGAAAAAGATTGATGTTGCAGTATGTTGCCAACTTGTTCATTCCATGCCCAGAAGACTTGGTGCCATCATTAAAAATCATGGAGGCCATACAAAATACTAGATGCAGTAGTTTTGTTGGGGGTGTACTCATTTTTGCTCCCTCCTAATTTGAGTAAAACTGAAAAATGTAATCTAAGTTATATTATTAAGCAAATGTTTGTGTTGTATGTTATGCAGATGTGATATTAAACTTAGTATTAAACTTAGAAATATTTTGTTTTCATGGACATATTGTTTAAAATGTTACTTTTCAAAGGGGGTGTACTCATTTATGCTGGTGTGTGTGTGTGTGTGTATGTATGTATGTGTGTGTGTGTGTGTGTGTGTGTGTGTATATATATATATATATATATATATATATATATATATATATATATATATATATATATATATGTATTGATGCCAAGAATTTGTAAAGGCTGAAAACCATCTTCAGTTGCACAGTGCAACTTCTCACAAGGTTTAATCTTTGTATTGTTCAGGTTGCTACTTACTCATATTCTTCCTGGGGGGGGGGGCTTGCACAACCACAACCACAACCACAACCACAGGGTTCACTGGAAACTTCTTTTCACCAGGTGTCCTACTTTATGTAGGTAGATATAGAAACCCAGCCTAAAGTGTAAAGAGCACACACGTAACCGAAAGAAAGTGCATAGAATCACAGTCGATTTACAATCCCTTGGTCCCTACGAAACATGTGAATACTGAACGAATACAACTAAAATTCTGAGAATAGGCCAAAACCATTTTGAGATGTGCTGAAGCCATCTAGGGAACACAAGCGAATCACAACGTGAGAAATTTGATGGCTGAAGCCACAATATCATCAGATCGAGCACTGTTATGTTACAGGAAACGAGGACAATTTCATTAATCGGCCATTAATAATAATATTAGACCTGTAAAACATACAATTACGCTACTAAACAAATACAGTTTCTAAAAGTCTAAGAATTTAGGTTTAAGCCTCCTAGGGAACATGAGCAAATCGTGACAGACAATTTGATGTCTGGAAACACAAATGATGACAACGTGTGATTAATACTAAATTACTAAATAATTAATAATTACTAAATGCGCTACGGTAATATCGAGCGGCATCGACTATGTGGAGAGCTCCATACCCACAAGTCCGGGATCCACAACAAGAACGGGCACTGACGAGAAAAGAAAACGAAGAGAAACTGTTATTTAACTGGATTAACATTAAAACGATAGAGGCATAATACACATGAAACTAATTCATGAGCATATCTGAGATGAAAATAGAGGTCACAAATGCAAATACTTATCAAAGAATTTGATGGCAGAAGACAGGATAATGACACCAGGTTATTAGAACGCTGTTATGCATAAGGTTAGTGAAGGTTACGGCTGCCTGTAGTCCAGGTTTACCTAGATTTTCAAAGGGATTAGCGAAAGTCAGTGAAGAAGGTAGTTCTGCTTAACTGGATCAAGCAGGTTAATACAATTTGCTTCAAGGCAGACAAAACCGAAAGCTAGCCAGCTCGAGTGACCAACTCGAACACTTGGAATAACATCGTACTGCTGAATGGATAGGGTGACTATATTTCCCAGGTCTAAAACCGGCACACTATGCATATGACCATAATGCTCGTGCACGCACACACGTTTTTGACGTAAACATGCATTGCTCAGACACGTGCTCTTATCATTTTGTAGAAGCTCACATTTATCAGTATCTCAGAGAATAATCAAGTATTTACTTATCTACATGTAGGCTACTTCTATCACAAAGTTACATTCGTTTTAGTTAAATTACAATTAAATTAAATTTCAACTGATTTATTTCACCTGTTTGTGAAAACGCCAAGAAAATGCGTATGCATATTGTAAGTTTAACAATGTATGCATTTCAGTATGCAATGTATGCACTTCAGTCTCATATTTGTGGCATACCCATTAAACACAGTCTTTTCTGATAACTTAGTGATATTCACAAACTTACATCTGTTACACAAAATCATTCATAATGCCACACCTCCACCACTGAAAAGATTTGTCCAGCCCTGTGCTGAAATTATGGGTAGTAGATCTATATTTACATTTAGCAGATGCTTTTATCCAAAGCAACTTTGATGTGGATGTTGGATGTTTTATTTGTATGTGTGTGTGTGTGTGTGTGTGTGTGGTGCGTAGTACGTGTTTGCCCGTTAGTGGTGTGTGTGTGTGTGTGATAATAGTTTGCTGTCCATACTTAACCGTGTGTGTGTGTGTGTGTGTGATAATACTTTGCTGTTATTGTTTTTTTTCTCTGTTTATGTTTTTTGAGGATTTTGTGAGTTTTGTGTGTGTGTGTGTGTGTGTGTACTGTTATTATGGTATGGTATTGCAGATGGAAATTAGCTAGTTGCTAAATCTGGTACAATCTTCTCTGTCTAAGTCAAAGTCAGCTTTATTGTCAAAAGCCATATGTACAGGTTGCACATATAGGATTTGAATTTAAGTGATTATTGCATTTTGTACACTGTCACTGTAAGATCTAAACTTAACTAAACAAGCATTCTTTTTTGTAGCTAACATTCATATGGAACATTAAAGCAATGAGATTGTACCCACTCACCCATATTCTTGTGGTTCTGCACTTTGACATCTTTGCATGCTCTGTGCAACACGGTTATTTATATATTTATTTTTTTATGACCAAAGAACCACGATTCCGCTACAATAGTTTCAAGTAGCTTTAAAGACTTGATGACTATGACTTTTTAATAATTGTGGAATTTTGACCATGATGTATAAGGCATTTTACATTTTATGTGGCTGTGTGTGGAGCTTATTTCACATAAAATATTGATTTTATATAAAACAGCTTTTCTGTAATGCAAAACTGACCTATAACCAGTTGAAAGCAACTCTTCATCTCCAAATGTACATAGAAAACGAATCATAACTGCACACAGACACACACACGCACATTATTTTTTCTGGCCAACAGTTCTTACATTTTACACCACAACTTTTATTCTTAAAAAAATTACAAAACATTCAGCAAATAAAAAAATCAAGTTTTAAGTTTAAACATCAGGATTTATTCAAGCTAACACCACGCTAGTATTTCCCTTGCATAGGCTAAATGTCAAATGTGAACTTTCTGAAGCATTCTGAGAACATGTATAATAAAGCAGATTAATGGAAACAGGTATCAGCTCTTCAGCATTACATCAGTGGAGTGTAACGCAAACTTCCTCTGCTTTCTTCTGTGCTTTCCCACGTTGAGGCTTTTCGTCTTTGCTCACATATATCATGAAAATGGTGAAGAAAAGAACAAACAGCGAGAGGGCAATAAACAGCCCTGTGGATATCTCCTGAAACAGATGGTTAAAAAAAATTGATCAATCAGAAACCTGCAAATCTCTAATGATGCCTTTTGTCTTACTAGATGTTGTAGTTTCAGAGAAGCATATTTAGATATACATGCCTGCTTATTAGTGGTGAGAGCTCTGGCTAGCGGATATTTTATGTGAAGTATAACCAAAAAATCCAATTAAAACATCAGTTAGACATGTATTATAATATGATTTTTTTAAATATACTATAATAAAATAAAACATTACATCTCTAATCTCATCAACATCATACTTCTGCCTCTCATAATCAACATCTCTAATAAAACATTACAGTCTCATACCTTAGAGTCAATGAACCATGAATATGAGAGTAGTATTTCTGAGTAGTATTTCTCCTTTGAAATGCTGTCTGTGGCAGATCCACAATAGTGATGTGCTTTTAAACTGTATGACCAAACACCATCCCAGTCGCTCTTCTGACAAATGTAGTAGTTTCCATCAGCGTACAACAACATCAGCCATGTCAATAAGGAGATCACTGATGATAAAGCTAGGCCAACAACAAGCTTAAATATGTAACATATCTTTCCATCTCTTTCCTTTGTCAGTAATTTCTTGTAGAATGGTGTTTGGATGAGCACAGTCAGACAGATAATAATGAGAGAAGAACCAAAAGCATGTCCATTGAAAAAGAAATAGTCCTTTCTTGGTTTGCAAAGACAACTGAAAGTAATTTCTATCAGTTTTTCAATTACAACAAGAACTAGACTTAACACACCATGCACTATAATGATGGACTTCATCCTTGCATTTGAAGCTGAAGCTGATCTGATCAAAAAATCTGAAAAGAAGTCTCTCATTATGTATATAAACCCTGCCGCCTCAGTAAGGTGATTCTGTGGTCCTAGTCATTTTAATCTGATTGGCTTAAAGTATTAGGGGGCATTGTCATCATAATGTTGTCGTCATGCATGGTACTATATAATGTGTCACCGCTGAGTTTGACTCTCCACTGCCCCCTACAGGAAGAAAAAGAATGAGGCGGTCGAAGAGACAGATGATAGTGGACACAAATGCAATAACCTTCACTTTCATTGTTTCCACACCCCCAACAACAGCATTCCAAACATCATACATATCTCCTGCCTTATTGATTCCCCTTAGAGTTGCTGAATTTTGTCTTTTCACTTTAAAAAGTAGAATTCCATAAAATAAATAAATAAAATGAAAAATAACACATGAAATTTCATATATGACATTCACAACAAATATATTACTTAGGGATTCTTTATCAGTTCACTTTTAAATTTTGGCTTTGGGTTTTCTAGCCTTTAATGACAGAAGAGTGGAGAACAGACAAGAAGAGAGAGGAATGTTTGACCTCAGTCCTAACTCAGTCCTGGGTCCACATGGACAACATATGGGCCATGGGATGCTCGACCTGCTGGATATTCTGTACAGCTATTTGTTTGCATTCCATAAAGAAACTAAATTAGCTACATTATATAAGGCCTATATGTTAGTGGCACATATCAAAATATAACATACCATAGATATATTGAACAAATCAGCAGAGACCCTTTAAATTGTGCTGTTGGAGTGTGAAGGCTGGAACTATTTGTAGGGGTCACATGTTTTGACATGAGCCTGGTGGTAGCGTAGTGGTTAAGGAACCTGGCTAGCGTGCAAGTAGCCTGAAAAGTTGTGGGTTTGAATCCCAGCTGCCACCGTTGTTCCCTTGAGCAAGGCACTTAAACCTCAGTTGCTCTAAGGGAGACTGGCCCTGATGTAATTGAAGACAAATATATAAGTCGCTTTGGATAAAAGCTTCTGCTAAATGCATAAATGTCTGGTCCTGTTTCATGTTACCAGTATTAAAGTGCTAACCTTTGGAAATTTCAGGAAATAATAGGCTAAAATAATTAGCAGAGGGATGTTCTGATTTGATGGCTGGATTTTCTGATTGCCACAAGGAGCGCTATCCTCCCTAGACCCTGTTGTGTATAATGTGTCACCATTGCTTTTGTGAGAGTTTGTGCACAACTCTCCACTGCTCCCTGTTGGTAGATGGAAAAATAACAAGAGGTGGAGTAAGAGAGAGATGGAGATGTTTAAGATGTTTAAGGCATATGCTCATCCAACAAATAATAAACAAGCAAATAAATGTATAAAATAATAAATACTTTTAGGTGGGTTTTGACCATGCCGAACTGTGGTCTAAATTAAAATAAAAAACTTTAAAACTAATGGTAATTTATTGACTTTCCTAAGCTTCTCAAGAGACAAGAGTTGACTTGATCAATAGGTAATAAGAGACAAGAGTTGACTAGATCAATAGGTAATAAGAGACAAGAGTTGACTTGATCAATAGGTAATAAGTAGGCTATATTCTCCACTTCTGCTCCATCATTTTCTAGTACCACATAGGTGGTGCAAAGACAGAGACAGCAACAGCAATGTTATTGTTTTCCTCGTTTCCCTTCAGCATTTCATCACCACACAAATCAAGTTTCTTGACTGTAGTTTGCAGACTCCCTATGTTACCAGTTGTGTGACTCTTTGGGGGCAGCTTCAGTGTTAACACTTGGTTGGTATTCACATGGCACAAGGTAGCAGTATACCTGCAATGGTGATACATGGTACATGGTGATCTACACTACTGTGGTGGTGGTGGTGGTGGGGTTGTGAAGAGAACTGCAGCAATAACACCTTTCCACAAAAATCATTCCTCTCTTCGATCTCAAAATGATTATTGAAATCATTTATCACCTTCTTCCAAAAATACGTCAAAAAGACCTGTGGACCACGATGCAATGAATACAATTAGCTTATATCATTCAAGCTGAACTTACTGAAACTTGTAGCTTACTACAATGATTCCTGCACATTTCAACCCATGGCCCATGTTGTTTGAGCTGCCAGCAGTACACACTATTGGCAAACATAGTAATAGAATTAGACCACAAGAATCATCAATGTCATCTCATGACATTGTACTACATGTTCTTTTTCATTGTTTACATCCCCTTCAACAACAGCATTCCACACATCATACATACATCTCATGCTTTATTGAATCCCTAGCCTGGCCATGCCTTCCTATCGCTTCTGTTTGATTATCATCTCCATACAGTGCCAGTCTGGATCTGATCCCATTGAGGTCTTGTCTCAGGAGGCATTTAACCTGCCCAATCAGCGAACAGAGAGAGGTGTTGTGAATGCAGAGCTAGAATGCTATCAGTCAAGGCAAGCTATCAGTCAATTTAAACTTAATCACCTCAAGCAAGCAATCAAATCCTACTACTGAATGTCCAGACCCTCTGTACGAAATGAAAGTGTAGAACGAGGGTCTGATTTTATTACCTGGCCTTTGAATCCCCTTACAGTTGCTGAATTCAGTCTTTTCAATTTGGCCTTTTCTTTTAACTGTGTCTGGTAACACTTTAAAATAACATGTTTGCTTGTAAGTCACTTACAATCATATTAGTTAACTGTTAACATGCCACTTGTTACTGTTAACAAGCTGCTTGTAAGTTACTTACAAACATACTAATGCTTAATAAACCAATTGTTATCTATTAGTAAACAAGAAAATAATAACTAATACACTTATAAGCCCTACCGATTTGTAGTATGTTTTGCAGCCCTCTAAAGCAAGGACTATGTAGCCTATTCTTTACTTAGCCTATTGAAAGGCTTGGCTTCAGGCTTGGTTCAGCTGTGAGTAATGGTTGTCTCTAAATGCCACCTTTAAAAGCTTGCAGAAGCTGGTAAGTGAGCCCAGGTCTCCAGCATCACAGGCTAGATTGATACAGACTGAGTTGGCGAGGGCACAAATGTCAATGTTAATGTCAATGTATTATGACCGCTGCTAGCCTAGCGTATCAGAGGGTAACTATTGCTTAAAAGAACTGATTAAATTAGTAACTAGACCTAGCGCAGACCTTCGCCAAGGCAATATAGGGTCACTGACGCAATACAAATTTTAGATGGGGTTCCGGATCACCACCAAAATTCTGTTCTTTGTCTTAATATCCTTGTCGAAAATTTCATACAAATCAATGCAGTACTTTTTGAGTTATATTGCACACAAACACACAGACAGACAAACAAATGCCCACAAAAACATTACCTCCTTGGTGGAGGTAAGAAAATTTAAAAAATTGAAACATGTTGACATTATAAGACTGATGTTAAAGCATTTATTCAATTGTGAGGAAGAGAGAGAGAGAGAGAGAGAGAGAGAGAGAGAGAGAGAGAGAGAGAGATTATGACAGTTGAAAATTATGGCTTAGAATGCACCCCTTTTCCAAAAAAAGGGCCTGTGTGCATTTTTGGCAATTTCACTATAATATCACCAAAAGTATTTTGTGTCTGTAATCTATCAGAAGCTTGCCATCTGTCACACCTGTGAAATCTTGATGTAAAGGTTTCAATATTTTAAGCCCCCTGGGGAAAAGATCTTTGGCTGTAAACCCATTTTTGTGCAATAGTTCACCAGTCTGTAGAAAGCTTAGAACTGGTAAAGCTACCTTAACTCTTTTGCAGTCTCTTGGGTGATGTCCAAAGTTAGAAAAAATTAAACGGGTCCCTAACTTTGGGCCCTGAAATGGCCATGTTGGGTAGGTTTTGGAAAGCTAAAAATGTCATATAGTAAAGTTATTGCCCTTACACATATCCAAAAATCAGAAATGCAAAATTCTTCATTTCTGAGAAAATGTACACTTTTTATAAGGCATTTTGGCCATAGATTACATTTTAAGTCCATTAATGGGGCAACTTTGACACCTTTTGCCACTTCCAAGAATAATGAAATTTGACACCTTGCTCCATTAGGTATTCACGAGTAATTCATGAAAAACTCAGATCATTATCTGTTTTGTGAGACCATGGGTTCTCACAATTTTCAGTCGAAAATGTGGTGATTGTTCAAAAGTCGCCTGCAGACATTTGTTTACATACACCATGTGACGTTTATGTTTATGTAGCCATATGTTTCACCTCCATTTCACCTCCGTTGAGCAGCTATTCAATTTTGTCAGTAAAAAAAACATTGAACACAAACAAATCAGTATTTGCAGTAGACTTATTTTCATTCACAAAAGAGTGAGCTGTGGCCGCAACATAAATGGCCCATCAGACTTGTCAAAACTCTCTGTCCCTATTTTCACTGATCTCACTGAATTGTTGGACTATGATGATATTATTACATGTTCAATGCAAAAAGTCCTGTTGTTGCATGCATCAAAAAATAAGTGTGGATTGATTGATCATTTGGTCACTGAGCCAAGCTGTAGCCTGTTATAAGTTCTGTGAGGAGGTCATTATCATGGAATAACTCCCGACGGAATGCATCCGAGAGCCCAATGCGGCTGTGTTAAAGTAGCCAACACTTGTAAGTTTGGGTTCCATGGCTGCTGCTGTTACAAGCTACAATTGCTTAAAGTTATTCTTATGTAGCATGATTAATGTGTGGTTTATAGCTGCAGAACCATCTGGTGTTTTTAATAACCTTATCGAGCGCAGCACGAAGACTATCCTAGGTGCTTGTCTGACGTGTTGCATCTGCGCCAGTTCAATGCTGTAAGTAGTCATGATGTTTGCAATGTCATGTAATGAGGCGTATGTTCATTATTGAGCTCAGAATACATTTGTGAATTAGCCAAATTATAAAAATGGCCGGGAAGTTGATTGGCTGTCTACAGTCATCCTTGCAGTCCATTTATAAACAATGAGCAATACAGAAGGCAAATACTGGAATATAAAGATCACCCTCTTCTCTGCACATTTGAAACTCTCCCATCATGTCGAAAATGAAGTGATCCCCTTTAGAAGCAATAGAACTAAAAATTATTTTATCCCTAGTGCAATACATCTACTTGATTTGCACAATACTGCCCTTTTGCACATAATTAATTCTTGGAAAACCTGGACTGCTGTACACCTACAGAGTAATTATTTATTGTTTATTGTACATTGCTATGTTGTGCACTTTTTGTGTTTTGTGTATTGTTGTGTCTTGTGTCTGTGAGATAAATTTTCCTTTGGGACAATAAAATTAACTAACTAACTAATTTCTTTCAGAGAATTAAACATTGTATATATTTTCTAACAGAAGTAAAGCATAATGAACTATTGTATGGTTATAAAGGCATAATAAAGCATTGTATACTTTTATAAGAGACATAATGGAGCAATCATATAATAACAGTAAAACATAAAAAAACATTATATATTTGTAATCTGAATACGACTTAAAAGGAAAAGAAGATTATATAATTATAGTAAAGCATAAAAAATACATTATATCTTTGCAGTGTGAGGCTTGTAGCTCGAGTTTCACTTCTATTACTTTTTTCAATAGGTTGGACTGGACAAAGGTAAAACTCAACGGTTAAAGGCGCTTTAAATGTAGAAGAAACATACAACATAATAATACAACATAATAATACAACATAATAATAAGGTATTTGAAGAACAGTTATACACCTGCATATTGTTGTACATATTGCACTGCATTATTGCACATGGAGACTATTTGCCGTACTGGCAAAACCCTGTTCATAAATTGATTTAAACATTTACTTGATGAATCAGCACAGTGTACTTAATTCTGCACAGAGAAATTTCATATCTTCCTGGTTCTCTTCTTGGTCAGATTTATTTTACAATCTGTGTAGTCCCAGCACTTTCTCATAGCCTGATACTGATTCAAACTGTGTAGTCCCAGCACTTTCTCATAGCCTGATACTGATTCAAACTGTGTAGTCCCAGCACTTTCTCATAGCCTGATACTGATTCACTTGGATGGTCACAACAAGAAGAATGAAAATGACAACGAAAAATGTTGTTGGAGTTACATGGACAACAGTCTTTCTGTTAAAACAGTTACTAAGATTAATTCATGGCATCCACTGTGAATTTTGGTTGGTTGATTGTTTTGTAAAATGCTAGCAATATTTTACTAACTTAATTTGATATGTGAAGCTCTGTTCATAAATAAGATTTTATTTAAAATTGCCTAGTCACCGGTACGTGTGACCATAGGGTAACAACAATAAAAAATTCCATTAACAGGAAAGTAAAAATATATTAGTGAACTAAAATAGATACATTGTTAGGAATTCAATCAAGAAACCCAAGAGCAGAGCGTAGAATGTTCTGAATGTTTATTTCAGGCATAGCAAAAATCCAACAAAAGAGAACGCTCAGAAGATACAAGGACAGTTATCAAAGTCCAACAACAAAAAACGTCTTGCACACAATAATTTCAAACAAGGAGGAGAAATGTTCAGAGGATACAGAATTAGTGAAAAATCCAGCAGAACTTCAGTCACGGCAGGACAGTCCAAAAAATACCAGGCACCACCACACCATCAGCAGCCATGTAAACGAAGGTGTTGACCGGTAGTAACATACATTAAGGAAATAATCATGAAATAATTTCATGTGGCATTACTGACCAAGTAAATCTACACTGACTAAGTAAAAGTGCACAGTCATGCAGAAACTCAAACAAGACAGTCTGTCATTCAGGGGCATAAGTTTACAGTTTTATGACGTGTGTGGAGGACATAGCCTAGTTCCTGTGTAGGCCTCGCTCCTCTGCAGCCCTTTGCATACAGGTAGCCTATTTGTTCAAGTAGCCTGCACCCATCTGGCTGAAATGTGTGATTTCATGTCAGCGATGTAAAGTCATGTCTTGCTGGCTTACACGAAAAGAAGACAGAATGGCTTTCAGACTTAACTGTCAAACTCACTATGAAATGCAAACGCTTTATGTTGACTGGCTACCTTTGCTACCACTTGTTTTCTATACCAAAGTCAAAGTCAAAGTCAAAGTCTTTATTGTCAATTCACTATGTAACAGACATTACACAGAGGACTGAAATTGTGTTTCAGGAGACACCAAATGTGCAATTGAAACTAGAAACATGCACACACACACACACACACGCACACAAAACCACACAGCTACACTCATGGACATGGACACCACTCTGCACTCCCCCAGTGCAGAGTATAAAGACTATAAAAGTTCTACTCTTTGGCCAGCTTTTGAACATGAGTGAAATTCCCAATGTGCACAGGTTGACAGTTTCCAGTAGATAGCTTTTACGTGGGTAAACAATTTTAATGAGGCTATATCTACAAGCTAACTACAAAATGAACCCTTATGAGCTTAGTTAGGCTTACTTCAGAAAGTAAACTAGTATAACTACATTATACAACTATTACTTATCAATCTAGCCTACCGTACTTCATAAAAATAGACATTCACAGAAAAGAAAAAGAGACCACACTGTACGAATGTCCTTGTGGGACTTGTACAGAGCCAATGTACAGTGTACAGAGCCAATAAGTTTTTTTTCCTGAACAGCTAGGCCTATGGATCACACAAATTCAAATTCAGCCTTAAACAATGTTTTTGTCTACAACACGCTCAATTGTTCCTCTGTAATTATCATCTTTCTCACAGCACTCATCCAACTGTATCAGTACACGGATCAAGAGGAATGCTGGGACTGGTTTGTTAGCTTTGGGAAGACATTCAGTGCTGTCAGAAAGATTATGTGAGGGCCAATTCTACGGATAGTGTAGGTAATCATGGTGCTGGCGAGAGTAGTTGTGGTTCTGGCAAGGGTAGACACAATGCTGATCAAGGAATATGGTACAATGGCCTACTGTGTACTGTCTATGCTAAGTAATACTGCAATATGAATCTTAGGCTATGCCACCCAGCCCTACTAGACACTATTTTTCAGGTAAAGGTTTGATATTATGCTCATTCAGGCCATTTAGTGTTACTGACAATTACTTGTGTAATGATGTTCTGCATTTGACGTCATGGCTTTATTTCATCATAAATTAGCTATAGCTAACGGCAAGCTCAGAAATTTAATCAAAGGGTTTCAGTGGGGAAGTGTCTTGGTCGGCTGTACAGTGATACACAGTGGTATCCTAAAGCAAAGCAATATGTCAGTAATTGCAAACAGAATAAAAAATGTCGTGTGTAGGGAGGAGCTTATGATAGAAACAGATGATGAAATGGGAAAGAGAAAAATTATCACATTTGTGTTTCATTTAACCTTTAGATCCATCGTGACATCATGACAAGGTAGTGTTTTATGATCACAAGACTTGTCGAGACACAGGAAAACATGTAGCCATCTATGTGAGCACTGTCACCAGTCAGTGAGTGGTTCAGAGCTCAGGGAGTGGACTGTGTAGAAAAGTTCAGAAACTCTTCAGAAAAACCAAAAATAACTATAAATTATAAACCTATAAAAACTACACCTTCACAGCACATAATTCAACAAGCTACAACCATTACATTTTGTTAATTTTTTTAGTCAGAGACGGGATCTTTCCAGAAATTCTTCAGGGGTGTAAGAATAAAAAAGTTACACTGACTCTTTAAAATTTCTTCCAGTGCAATTAGCTGAATTGCCTAAAGCATCTGAAGACGAAAAATCAGCAAAATCTTTTTTTCCCACATTTTTATGTTCTCTCTAAAGAAAGAATATATTGGAGCCTATCCATCTCCAGCTGACTTTGGTTATAACGAGAGATAATACGAAAGTGACAGGGAAAGAATTTCCTCCACCTTTCTCTTATCCAGATGCCTTATTTCTCTACGCTACTCTGCACAATTAGAAGAGAACATTTTCTACATAGATATTGTGTCTTTGTACCCCTATGTTTAGCAAAAAAACAAGTCACACACAGCACACTAGAACATGCCAGTTTCCATTTCCAAACTTTCCATGGTTGCCTCTCCACCCCCCTGCAACAAACACAGAACATCCTAGGCAGCCTCCACTCTCCCCCAACCTTTATTACCTCTTTTCCACCAGAGCCGTGCCTGACAAGAAAGTATGAGGTGATGGTGCAAAATAAGTCACCGCAAGATGCAATATTGACAACACTGGCCGATTTCCAGATCTGATATTACTGTGGTACTGTGGTCAGGTGAAACTAATGAAGTAGACAAGCGGAGAACGAGGAAATGGAAGAACGTAACTGAAATTAATTAAGCTCTTTACCGAGCATCGGAGACAGGAGGAAACGGGAGGAAACAGAGACAGAGCAGGGTAGTGACATTCACTTCGAATAATCTAATTCAATTATCTCAATAATTCAGCTCAGAGCCCTCAGAGGCTGTGCATAGGCTAGTTATAAAAAGCCATCCACTGACAATGGGGGTTCCATTCTCAAGATGAGCTGTTTTTTTCTGCCTCACTTTGAGTTTCTCAGCTATGTGGTTTTGAGATCTACACCTTCCTGCCAGAACACCTGTAGACCTGTAGATGCATACATAGAATAGTACTTCTACAGACATTAAACCAGTTGACAGAATGCACTCACAAAAAATAGATCTACTATAGCCAAAGGTTCAGTGGAAGTACACATAGTTATTTAATTTGATAGGGAACGACTATAAAAAAATATGTTAAAAGAAATGATATCTCTGATCCTTGTCCATGCATTATTCTTGTGTCTCTTTGTCCTCGATTTTCATTCCTGAACAAGACTGTTTTGACACATTTACATTGCATTTATTCATGTAGCAGATGTCCATTTTTATCCTTAATGTTGTCTTCATTCTTCCAATTTATGAAAATGAGAAAAAAGGTGTAGATTGCAATACATGTAGTCAGGCCAATAAACATATCAATATGGATGTATTCTGAAATAGAGAGAGATGGAAATTTCATAAATATGGCTTCATTTACTCTTGTCCTTAGTGCAGTGTAAATTTCTGCTCTTTTGGAAATCACTTAAGAGTTACTTACATGCAGATTTGACATGAAGACACAAGACACACATACACACCCTTGTTTGTTGAGATCATCTGTGGAGGGAGGGAACTTTCCCCCTCCAGCTTAGCTCTGAACTCACTGAGAGCAAAAGAACCAGCTATTTTCTTTGTCACTCAACAAACAGCCACTGCAACAGCAGAACAATGATCACCGCATTTGTGGAAACCATTGTAAAAGTGGATGTTATCTTGAGTATAACTCTTGTTGGAATAGAGAGACTGATGGAGGGGGACTTTGTTTGTCCATGTAATTTTAACACAGGCTTTTTCTACAATGTACTTCTGTCGTGCACAACTTTAATCATAATCTTTCTAACAGTGCTCATCCTAAGCGATCAACACAAAAGGACAAACGAGAGAAATGAATTGTTCTGGGCCGATTTCAGGACTGTAATGTATTACAGTCAAAGTTGTACATTGAGTACAAATAATTGTTGTGCGTTTTTGCGTTTTGCTTTTAGTGTGTTAGGCATTCTTCTGTCAGCACTGATCCCTGTGTTAACATGGGTCATTCTGTGGTACTTTCACGGAGACTACTATGTTTGTGGGATGAGCAACTGGGATGGTGTTTGGGAAGACTCCCAGACAAATGTCCCCAAAAAACTGTGCAAACCCACTAATGCCACTTTGATCAGTGTGGAAAATAAATCAAGAAGGTGGTATCTTGAGTCTCAGGTAAGACACTGATATTGCAGTGAAAATATTACATAATGTTGCTCTTCACTTGTTACTTGAAAATGTGTAGGCTATCTTATATATAAATTATTAATGTATGCAAAATAATTTTTATCTCAGTCTTATAAGAAAGGATGTTTCTGAATCACTCCATCTTTACCATCTTCTTCTCTTTCAGGCATATGCCGTTAATCTGTTTCTTGGACTTACTACATGCATAGTGTTGTACACCTTTTTCCTGATATACATGATTGTCAGAACACAAATGGGGGGGAACTGAATCCCACATCTTCTCAAATTAATACTCAGATTCAAAGCCCCCCATCGACAGTCAAATCACAAAGTGAGGCTTCCAGAAAATGCAGTGATGAAGTGTGTCCATCACTGATGCCCCAGTAAGAACATAGCATATTTGAAAGCAATTTTAGTAAAAACAAAAGTAAGACTCCAGATATCATGGATGTTTAAGTCGGTTTGGCGTTGTTGAAAAATGTTAAATAACATTAAAGATCTTGAACTTTAAGGGAAATGGGAGTTGTAGTAGACTGTCACAACCATACAAAGCCTTAAACATATAATCAGCATAATTTTATTGCTTTAAATGCCTTAATATAACCATCTGTGTGAAGATTGCTTTACATCATGTATGCCTTACTATAGAACCAAAATATGCTTTATGAGTGATCATGTTATATATTTGTTTTATCATAACATTATGCTGTAAGAGTGTTGCATTATGTCATACATTGCTGTTGTCTTTTAGTTATTGATTGTTTAATATCCTATGATCTCAATGTTTAACGTACAAACTAAGGAAGTCAGTGCCTGCGTGCACATGGTGCCGGGACCCAACTGTGTGTGTACTGTATGCAAATAAGATGTGCTTTGGTAAAGAAACATAACAAACAAAGATTGTTAGCAAATTCATCCTGGTCTATATAAGAAAAGGACCTAGCCATACGTCAGCATCACTTATTTTTTAATTCGGCTGAAACTATTCATTTTGTAGAGCGGGTCTCACACTACTAATTTTTTTCTTTTTTTTGCTTAGACTTTTTTGCATTGTAGTTATCTTGTTTTTGTTTATCTTGTTTTGTTTTTATTCTCTTTTTGTTGAAATAAAACCAACTCTATCTATGATAGAGTGAAAAAGACAATTAGGCCTGGTTGAGCTTTCATATACTTCGCTGCCTCCCAAGCAGACTGACAATGACCTGTTGTGTTATTATCTGTAAATATATTGTCTGAATGTAATGTTGTCATGTTTGGTCTTGAACTAATCCGTGTAATGTGGGCAGCAGTCTGATCATTGTTTTGTGGCAATCCAAAGTCTGTAGGTCGGCCAACCAATTCCAGACTAGTTAAGGTGTCATTGGCTCATGCTAATGACTCTTGTGGAGGATAAATGACTCCACTCCTCCACTGTTTAGGACTCTACACTCTCTGTATTTCTTGACTCTCTACCTTCTCTAAGCTCTCCATCGTTCTTGACTCTACTCTCTTTATTTGTATTAATAGTTTTGTATCTTCCCTTCTAATGTGTGTATTATATGTCTTTGTATGTGCCTAATAAACTCCCTTTTTTAACCCTATGAAATAGCCTACTGTACTACTATGAAATTATACCTTTGAAATTGTCACTAAGCCTTGTTGTGGTAGGCTACATTAAACACATTCAAATTTAACCATTAGTACACAATTTTAAAATAAAGAATGTGGAAAAAAACTAACTCTTCCTCTGCACTTATGGTTTCTGTCCGTTGTTGATATGAAACTCAAAGTACAAGTATTATCGTACAAGTATTATTTTGAGTTGTAGTGTTGAAATGGATTTGATTCAGAGAATAGGGTTCAGGGTTTAGTGTTTAGGGTTTAGTGTTTTAGCAACTGCGAGGAAAGAGGAAAATGTGCCTATATAGGTATATTTCAACATTTTATGAATAAAAACGGAGTACAGCTCTGAGATTTGGCAGGACAGCAGATCACAGACAGGAGTATGGACATGATTTTTTTACCCCAAAAATCCATGATACGAACTGGGAAAATGGTGAGTTGGCATAGAATGACCCAGCTGTTAATTCATAAATGCATTGATTCATAAATGCATTGATTCATAAATGCATTGTTGATACACAAAATACTGATAATCTTCATGTTTTGTTTCTTGACTTGTTTGTTTCCTTCTTTCTTTCTTTTGTGGATTTGTATTTTTAGGTACAGGTGGCTAGGGCGTTGAAGTGTGAAAAGCTTTGATCGTTCCTTGACTGATAGCCTGATGGCAGAACGTGCCAGATTTGCATGGCAGCAATTTATAATAACTAAACACTATGATGCATCCAAGTGTATCCAATCTGTCTGTAGCCTTTGTCTCTATTGCACAATTTGTCTCTGTACTTATTGAATGACATATTGCAGATTGCCTTCCCATTTCAGTTTGCTATATGTTTCCATACAGGTAAAATAATACTGACTGTTCTGAATTCCCAGCTTTCACACCTAAAGTGAATGTATGAAAAAAATGAAACAGGAGCAAGGTAAGATATTATTTTAATTGCTTCTCAACTACATTGTGTATGAATGCATATTATATGGAAAACTGTTAAAAATTACACAGGAGTGTGAATACCCTAAGCATTGCATGCATGCACAAAGTCACATACATGAAGAAATGCAAAAAAAAAAGCCTTACCCCTAGTTGGCAGTTTGATTCACTGTGATGTATAGTGTTCCACAGTATTGATGGTTTAAAATAACCTATTCACCTATTGAAGTGTGTTAATTTATGGCATTCAAAATAACCCTCTCTCATCTCTCTCTCTTAAAACTCAACCCTGAAGTTGGCAGCCCTAAGATCTGCATCCATCTTGATATATACTGTGCATCTTTTCAACTCTATTAGAACAGATATTTAGGTTCATTTATTATTAGACCCCCATTACCAAAATTGTCTCTGAATTGTCTTGTCTATTCTTGGAACAGATCATTTTTGTAGTCTATTTCTCACTTTATAAATATTAGGCATTCATTTATAGACACTACTAACACTACTACTAACACTACTACACCTCTATGTAAAACCATGACAAGATGTGTATGTGTGCACGTATAGGTGGCCTTGTGGGCCTATTTTGGGGAAAAAAGTAAACGGTCTGTGACCACAGCCATTAGCATTACAGGCCTACTTTCAGTTCTCAGACACAAGATCACGTAGCAGAAACCACAAGGAGAAGTAGGTAGGCTATACTGACATCATCTGATGGTCGGACAAAAGCTTGTTAGTGATTGTAACAATGGTAAAAAATTGTTGGGGGCATAACCTAAGTATATGAGTGTATGTATTACCAAAATTACCAAAATACTTTTGTTTTTTTAGTATTTTTTGTCACACACTCTGCATGCACATCCACAAACCACACCTGTTTTTCAAAGCTAGTGACATCACTGGTAGAGGCCCAAGAGTGTGTGTACTGAATGCAAATGTGGCTGTAAAACATGACCATACAAGGTAGCAAAAATAGTTTAGCACATACATTGCATTTGTCCTCCCACTAATAGAAGGAGACAAACCTTCCTGTGTGGACAATTACAGTCCTATTTCCAGGTTGTCTGTCATAGACAAATTATTTGAATCTGTTATAAGCCATTCTACCGAATCGGTGCAAATTCACACTTCGAAACATCTTGAAAAAATGTGTTATTTCCTGAAAGTTTTGAAGTGCTAAGCATATAGGAACATCTGAAGAATGTTATTCTAAGGAACATTATTCATTATTCAAAATTTTTATCTCCCAAAATTTGTCACTACCAAAACGCAATATCATTTGATATGAAAATGAAGTTTTCAGTACTGTATTCTGATTTTCTTTACATTAAACTTCTAAATGTATTTTAAATGTTTTTAAAGACAGTTTCATGATTACAAAGATTAAAAAAATATATTATTTTAACACAATATTAAGGGTGGTTCTTCAAATTAATTGCATTTTGAAAACACTATTTCTCTGTAAATGCCATACATACATTGATACAGATTGTGTTTCGGTAGTGAAACACATTTCAATACACTGTGGCGGTCATACCATGTACATCTAGTTTGTGTTATACTAAACAAAATATCAAAAGTAAGCAGAAAATTGTCACATTTAACATAGCTAATGCATATTACTGAAATGTCCAAATGGAAGTATTAAACATTTACATTTATATATTTTTTTCTTTTACTGTCCATTTTAACATCCAAACTACTATTCCTTGTGTAGGCATGTTGGTAATTCCCCTCTCTGCCTGTAGTTATCTGTATGAATTAACCAAAGATATTTACAGTATTAGCATGCAGTGAACTCCTTTTGACTGAAGTATAAGTATTTAGTCCATGTTTTGTATTGCATTTATATTTATGTGTTGTATTTGTTTCTCAGAATGAAGAAAGCAGTAGCATTTTGTCACTCCCGAAACAACAATGTCACACATGTTTTGGTTGTGACTGTTTCGGTTGTGACGATTTAAGCAAATGTTGACCCTACTGCTAAAATGTTAGTCAGTACGAAGTTACCTAGCATAGTTCTCAACATTGAAACATCAGTGAAAACTAAATTACCAGCAAAAACTATCAGAAAAACTTTTTTGATCATTTTTGAAAATCTGTGATCGGTAGTGACGTTCATAAATGTCAGATGCAAATTTTCGAACTTACAACCACATTTACTTCAAAAATGATAAGACTGATCAACTCACCGTGCCACCATGAGGGAGAGAGGAGCAGACAAACTTCCTGGTCCAAAATGGAGGGAAGTATAGAAGTAGGCCTATGTCGCCTATAAATGAAGAATTGAACTTTGTCAGAAAATATGTTCTGCCTTACTCAGTCTGATTTTAGACAGGGACGCTCATAGATGCTCATAGGGTACCATTAAGGGCAGAGGCAGCAAAATGTCACTGGCAACAACCCAACCTCTCCCCAAGCTGCTTCCCCATGAGCACACACAGAGGCAAGCTGAAAGTGACAGTGTTTAAGGCCCAGTATCTGCACAGGGACACATTCTGTGCTCCAGAGGGTTACATCAAAATCTGATGTGATTATGATGGCATGGAGAAAAGGACAGGAGTCCTAAATTCCTATGACCCAGTTTGGAACACTGATTTTACGTTTGACATTGTTGACCCAGTAAGTCACCCTGTTCTTATATTTGAGGCTTGGGACCAAGATCAGTTTTATGATGATAAATTAGGTAGTTGCAAAGTAAACATTGAGCAAGGCCATCATGAGCTGGGATGGGTGATGTTTTCATGACATTCTCATACAGCCTTCAGTGTGATGAACATCTGAGTGGCCCACATTGTGAAACATTCTGGGATAAACCTTGAGACACTTTTTGTCATGGTCTCACCCTGTGCTGGTAACTTTCCACCACACTGCACCCACTCAATCACCTGCCACGCCCACTTTGCTCTCACTCAGTCACTACTGCTCCCCCCTCTAATTATTCAATCATTGCCTCCACCTTGTTCCAGCCACAGTATTTAACCCACGGTTTCCAGTTAGTCCTTGTCAGACTGTCTTTGTGTCATGGTCTTTCTGTTGTGTTTATCTGCTACTTTGACTTGCTGTTTTTGATCTGGACCGACCTGCTTATCCCTGCTCTTCTGCCCTGGAAATCCTGACCTGCCGCCTGTCTCTCTGCCTGAGTTTTGTCCGCATGCTCCCTGTCCTGCCACCTCCACAAGGGTGTTCGGTCGTTCCCATCAACGCCAGGCTACCAGCGCGCAGATTACCCAGTTCCCTGTGTGATCTACAGAGTCACAGCCTGCATCACAACATAGTATACAACAAGACTGTTAACACCTTGAAATTTGCCTATTTTTTCACAAGCTGAAACTTGCTCTTTTTACATTTATGTATTTAGCAGACACTTTTATCCAAAGCAACTTACATTTGTCAACAATCAATTACATCAGGGCCAGTATCCCCTAGACCCACCTAACTTAGGGTTAAGTGCCTTGCTCAACGGTGGTAGGCTGGAACTGAACCCACAATTTCCAGTCCACTAGCATGCCAGCCAGGTTCTTAACTACTATGTCACCACCGCCCGATATGTTCTGATATATCCTAGCCTGATATGTCCAGCTCTGTACTGATAGAGAAATTGCATTAGCATTATTATTATTATTAGCATTAGCACTATCCTTTCCTTATCCAACATCTCTTTGCACAAAAGCAGGATGCGCTTCCAAGCCACAACTCTCACACTAATGACTGTACAAAATATTCCCATGTTATAGTTTATGGAATATGTCTTTGTATGTCTTGTAATGGATACTGCCTGTATACTAATAAGACAATATAAGCAACATTACACAAATTTCTTTGTCACTTTTTGTTGTATAGTTCTTACCTGTGCCTTAGGCCTATATGATTCTAAACAGGCTGTAAGCCTGTTACTGAAATGGTTAAGGTCAGAAAATTTTAATACAGATAGTAAGGAAGCATGGAAGTATGGCACTACATTAATACATGGGTGTCATGCTTGACACCATTATTACAGCTCACTTTCCATGTGGCCATAACTTGTTGACTGTCTCGCATCATGACCATGTACCTTAAATTAACGCAAAGGACCTTTGAGTTGTTTTAAAATCCATATTCAGGCAGAAACAAGGCTTACAACCCTTGAACGTGTCCATCTTTCTAAGAAATATCCTAAACCTAATGTAACATGTAATAACAAATCAGCTGGCTAGTTAATGAAAGAGGTCAACTTTTATGCCTGCATGCTAATTTCTTCTTCTATGCAACACAATAAATGGTTTGCCTTTACATCAAGGGCATTTCCAACACTGAAATGGTTTCTTTTGTTTGCATTGAAAAGGGAAGCAAAGACATTGATGAGGGACTAAAATGTGATGTGCACATAACAAGATCCACTAACTAGAAAATCTGGACAAGGTCTTTTATTTTCAAAATTACTACACAAATTTGGTTGTTTGGTTTTTGGACAACTTGGGTATTACGACAAGGAACAGATAATTAGATTTTGGTGGTGATCCAGAACACCATCTGCACTTTGCATTGCATCAGTGACCCTACATGGCCTTGGACGAGGTCTGCGCTCTCCAAGTGTATTTCTAGTTTTCCAATGTATTTCAGTGAAGTTAAATGGTGTACAATAGTTTTCAATGGGCATGACTAAAACTAGTAGTGCACCCCAAAATTAACAGTCAAATTCACATTCAGCATGACCAGAGCATGCAAAAAAGTTGGCTTCGTTGTCAGGTGATTTGTGAAATGTCATATCAAACAGTGAAATTATCCTAAGGTCCTGATAAGGTGTTTTGGTGCCCCACCACTGCTAACCTTTTGTGCTGTTGTACTGTTGTTGATGCCCACATTTGTCAGTGGTTTATACTCTGATGGGCAGATGTACAAAGAAATAGTGTCTGTTTTTGAGATGTTAAATGCACCTTAAAGGGACTATCTGGAGGGAATCAACTCAGTTTCACTTGTCTGCAAAAGGAAGACTTGGCATTTGAGCGGTCTATGTACATCTGGTCTTAAGTGAGATTATGCTCAGAGAACTTGCAGAGGGACCTTGGAGCAGCCATGATCAACAGTGCCACCTTCTGGTGGAGGAGAAATCATACACCAGACGATCTGTGAAAAAATGCCTGACACTCATTCAGTACATGGCTTTATACCCTGGGGGCAAAGGGGGCTTTACAGAAATGGGCTATTAGATACGACTTTTAGCCTATTCACCCATAATATAGCCTATTCTTCCATATGCTTATAATGGGCAGAGAGTGATAACACACAAACAGCAGCTAGTTGACCAGGTTGTCCACCCAGGTTGTGATCCTGCGACATCCTAATAATTTTTTGAATACAACAGCCCATGTCTGATTCCATCACATTAGTGTTTACAAGAAATAATTCATGACATTTCCTTGATGATTGCTTTTTAAACGTGAGTAAGTGTAGCCTATGTAAGCATTTGTGCCTTTCTAATTCATTCAGCAGCAGTAACGTAAAAAGACAACTGTAGTGAAGTTAGCTTCAAATTGGGCATTCAATGCATATGCGGATATGCATTACGCTGTTGCAATATCGATCAAATGTCTGACTTACTAACATTACAGCATAATGTTACCTAACAGTATTGAAGTAATGTACTGTTTTGTTATTGTGATCTTTAAGAGGCAGCCAAAATATTTTTTACACTGTGTTATGCTCCCTGAGCTTATTAGAGAACACTACACTGAAAAAAGGGACCAGACAGTGTTTCTGACTAAGCCAATCAGATCACAGGAAGTCCTCATCACTGTGTGTGCATGGCTAACATCAGCAGGTTCACATGCAGACAGACAGTGAGACAATGGCAAAGCTGAAGCTGGTTTTGCATGCACTCTCACAGAGCTAGCACTGGAAGGAGATGTAAACATGTTCTCTGCATTTTTGTGGCCTGTCTTGCAGGTGGATGTTCTGTTGAGTGTTATGATTGTGGGAATTGAGAAACTGATAGAAGGCGACTTTATTTGTCATTGCGATGAGAACAACCATTCAACAGTCGTGGGGCTTGTTACGTGTTGTAGTATAATTATTGTCTCTCTTACTCTGCTAATCCAGCTTCCACATTACAAGAGACTGCTTACATGTTAGTTTAGGTGTACTTGCACGCGTTTGCTTGGCCTCTTACAGTTCACTGCTGGCGTGTCTCTGTCATTGGCGATGTCTTTATTAACTTGGCTTACGGTGTGGTACTTTGATGGACACTACTACGTATGTCAGCGGAGCACCTGGAATGGTACATGGACCATCAACTCTGAGGGACTGCCTCGAAGGTGGTGCAAACCCGACCAAGACAATCAAACTGTCTATGAAGAACAAAGAATGCTTTCCATCAAGTGGTTCATTGAGTCTCAGGTATTACGTCTGCTATTTTTCATGGTGTATTGGCTATATACTACGAAATACCTCCACAACAACACGATCAAGTTAGTGGCTTTGGAGATTTGTTTTTTATTGACACGGGTTTCCTAACTCAAATACGGCATTACCTTCCCTAAAACTCCTGACAGTGGCACGCTATACACGCTCATCGACAGCATCCCATCTTAAACTACACAGCTAGCTTACTTTCACACTTAAATCTAGCATGTTGCTGGTTTTACATCCAGTTAGCTTACCAAGCTGCTACCTCAGTCAGCTGATCTCCAGTAACTTTTAACAAGATTAGGCTATTTTCCTTGAAGCAGACACATTGCCTTAGCATTTTTAAAAAATAAACCAAGCATGCATATAATTATTATTGCTAGCCGTAATACTAAATATACACCTGATAGGTTGTGTCAAAATTATTAAACATAAGAAGTTCTGAAATTGACCAATTTTACATTACAGCGGTTTAAGTAGGCCTTTCTGCAACCAACATACGCACTTTTGACAGAATTTAGAACATTTTAGACACAATGTTTGTAAACACAAAAAAGGTCTATTTTATGAATTGTTTACATCAATCTGTACTGTGAACTATTCCATTCTAAAATATGCATTCTGAAATGCTTATACGTGTTATGACAACAGCATTTTTTAGAACTTCTAGACAAGTAAAGTTTTGAACTGAAACATTGTTGCGAGTCATTCCACTCAGAAACATTGTCTGCAACAGTTTGCATCAAAATTCTAGAGCACTATAAGCAAGACAGATTACTGGTCAGAAAATACAGGTAGTAAGGAAGCATGGAAGTATGGCACTACATTAATACATGGGTGTCATGCTTGACACCATTATTACAGCTCACTTTCCATGTGGCCATAACTTGTTGACTGTCTCGCATCATGACCATGTACCTTAAATTAACGCAAAGGACCTTTGAGTTGTTTTAAAATCCATATTCAGGCAGAAACAAGGCTTACAACCCTTGAACGTGTTCATCTTTCTAAGAAATATCCTAAACCTAATACATGTAATAAAAAATCTGTTGGTCATTATTCCCTCGAAATATAAAATACATTTCATCCGAATTACACTTGTTCAACCACTTTTTGTCGATTGACTTCTCTTTGGTCCACTTTTGGCAGTGAACCAGCATTATCTCAATGACATATTTTAGCCGACAACATGCGCTGCTGTCACACGATCAGCTGAGACAGTTGGATGACTGCCTTCCTTGCCTGCTAACTTTAATGTAAAGTTCATACGACATTGCAAACATGGAGGCAGTCAGGCTATAACTGACTACTTTATGAAGGATGACATTTCCACCAAAGGGGAGCTCTCATCTTACCTTTTGCCAGAAGGTGACATTGTCTGGAATTCTAGAGCAGGGGTTCTCAAACTTTATTGGGCTGGGAACCCCTCATGGAGCAGAATTTTTTTCAAGGACCCCTGATAATTGCAACAAAAATGTGACCATATAAGATTATAGCCATTTGTTTTTTTATAAATGCTTTTAAATTCTTATTCTAAAATCATAGCTTGCTAATACTGCAGGAATGTTATTGTATTTGGCTACAATTTGGAGCAGTTTTAAAAGGATTGATTTTTTTATGTCGAATCTAGGCCTACTGTGTTAATGTCAGGCACAGACTAGACACGGCTTAACTTTTAAACAAAAGGGGATTTATTTCAAACAGATAAACAAAATACAACTAAAGTCAACGTCCGCTACAAATAGCGGAGGGTAAGGAAATAACTATAAAGCTCAGAAGATTCAGGAAAGAACTAACACACAAAAGACCTAATAAACGAACAAAGACACTAACGAGGGTAAACGGTGAACCAAGGGAATAAATGATACCAACAAGGTAGTCCAGAATCTGGGGGCGTAAGGTACTTAGAGTTCGCAGGAGACAGCGAGAAACACGACTGACGCGTAGTAAGTCCAGGGAAGTATAGACGAGGCCAGACGCTTAAATAATGTGGAGACCAGGTGACACCAATTAATGCTCAGGTGAATGTAATCGTGCACGAGGAAGTGTTTGCGAACGAGATAGAGTGAGGGGGCGTGGTCGTGACCAGATCTGATGCAGACCTAACAGTTAAAAATACTGTTTGTTTCACATAACTAATGACTAACATTCATTTTCCTTGCAGTACACCTCCATGACCAAGGAAACTGTTCTGACAGATTGATGTAATGAATTTGTCACTAATGTTACGTTGATGAGAGTAATGTGCACAATGCGACTGGACTCTGTACTGGGGTAGTATTTTATTCACCCCATTTGACAAGTACAAGTACATATATTTTGGTTAATCAATACAATTGTACTCACTGTACATACCGTACAACAGGCTTCCTGCAAACGTTTATAAGGACTGGACTAATCTCTACAGTATTCAGCTGGAACGGCAACAAGGTGTTTGTCTTTCTTTACTGTTTAATTTAATTTGTGTTTATTGTAAATATTTTTAGTTACTTTACTATTCATTTAACTCACTGCATTTTATTTTATTTGTACCTTTTACCCCTCCCTGAAATAAGTTCCTGCATGTTAGGATGTCTGCATTACCATAGCCATCAGCATTGCCATAGCACAGGGTGGTTTGCTAAATCTGTCTATCTGCCCATTGCTGGATGTGGTTGTAACCATCCCATCTGATTTGGAAATTAGAGCCCTCCCCAGATGCCATTGCTGGGCTAAATCAACACTCATACTATTCCTTGTGTGTTTGTAGTCTTTAGCTGCACAGCTCCTCAACAAGGTTCAACTTTCTAAGATTTTCCCCTGGCCATTTCCAATTGTCCCATTGCCAGGTGTGGCCAATACTTTATTACAAACTATGTGTAAATTTATGAGGCTAAACATGAATCTAGGCCTGCACAAAACCATGAACATAAAATATCCATATCAATATTTCTAAAGGCAAGTGTATGCAGTTATTGCTGAATGTTGAATGAAACTACCAGAAATATGTTAATGGTACAGCGTTGGCCATAACAGACCAATGTTATGTGAATTATGTTTATAGTTTGGAAAATGTGACTATAGATTAGACAGGGACTTGTTAGCATTTGAAAAAAAATAATGCAAAGAACAGCTCTATGATTTCCTCTGTTGTGTGAGGTTGAACATTGCATGCAAAGCAGAAACCACACAGGAAGAATATTACTAAGCATGTGCCATCATGATTACCTCCTGAGATGTGGCATGTGAATGTCAGCTGTGAAAATGTGGGTTTTCACAATTGCCGAAAACCCATCTCTTGAAACCTCCCCATTCTTTTCTCAAAACTCCAAGCACAAGCCCTAGTTTTTATTTTACATGATTTTGTAAAATCAGTTACAATTACATTAGTTTTGACATTATACACACCCCACACTCATAGTTATGGATATGGATATTTATGGTAGAGGACAGGCATACACACATTATCCAACGTCCTCTACAAGTGTACAAAGGAAGGACTCCATTTACTCTAAGTATGTTTAGATATGTGGGTCAGTATTACAAAGGAAGAACTCCATTAACTGTAAGTATTTGGGTGAGTATGTTTAATCCCCATCTCTCTCTATCTCTGAGTTGTATTATCTGTTCCCCATTACATATAAGGGCCACTCATTTTGACATTCAGATACTTTTGTTCCACATCTTGCGAGTCCCTTGTTTGTAGTGAGGTTTTTTCCTTTATAGTGGCAACACTTTTCAGATGGTAATGGACAGTCTCTAGGAGCTGAGGGCAATAGTGAAAAATATGACCCTTCAGGCTCTCCCCCAATATATTGACACATGTGCCTGAGTTCTTTAATATCAACAATTGAGCCGATTCTGTGTGTGTGGTTTTTTTTTTTAATTTACTGTTTATAAGTAGTTTGTTTTCTAATCATAACCACAGCAATAGCAAGTAAATTCTGTAATATTGTGTTATTTGGACATTTTGTAAAATAATGCAAGACATTCTACATCCTTGGTATTGCTTCTCCAGCATGGAAACTAATATGCAGAAGACAGAACTCTGTAAACTGCTACACTCACTGTAGCATCATTGCTTGACAAAGACAACAAGACTGTATCCATAGACATACCATTGATGTGCTCTGCCATACGTAGCAATGCCAATGCAAACATCATTGGCTGGACACCCACCAACCAGGCCCAACCAACTATTCATACCATTCAGCTATTCATCATCACGTCTGTAACACTATAACACTTACAGTGTTTACAGACCACGACAGCGTCCCGACACCAGGCGTTGTTGATATAAACACAGAGTCCCCCGTAAAAATACTTGACCCACGTGGACAAAAGAACACATTTTGCAACCATGTTTCTCATCAAGCATCTTTGAGAGTGATCTCAATCTAACTTTGAGAGTGGTCTTAATCTAAAATTGAGAGTGATCTAAAGCAGGATGCAGAGTGTCTGGAAAATCAGCTCACGAATTGTTCTTCTCCCAGTTTTGTTCTGCTCTGAATTTCTGTAGTGTGTGTTCCCCTATTTTGCATCATACACTTAATTTAAACATGACTAACTAAATCCTTTACTCTTATCATATTAATTAGTATGTGACCAATCAAATGAAAAGCAACATTCAGTATGCTGGGTTAAACATCCTGATCAAGGCACTTTGTCCTAAGTTGCTCTAAGGGAGACTGGCTGGCTGGAGATAGTTGACAAAATGTAAGTTGCTTTGGATCAAAGTGTTTGCTAAATGTAAGAGCTACTGTAAGAACATGTGTTTACTGTGGCTCTTTCCAAAACAAATGCATGTGTGTGTGGGAAGGTGGGGAGCTCATGAAGGTCCAATGTAGCAAGGTGTCAAATGGAGGTGTCTTAGAGGCCGTCCACACAGCAACGTACCCGTTTTTTTTGTGGGTTGATAAAAAATCTGTGTCCACACACGAGCCAGAGCGAAAAATATCCGCATCCTCACGACAACGGAACACTAAGTGAAAATGATGTAATATATATTCCACACCTATATGTGGCTCTGTAAACATATACAGCCAGAGCCATTGGACACACCAACACCAGAGAGCGCATGCGTGTAGAGTCCTTCTTCAGCAGTACAACACCATGGATGTATCTACAGGGAAGGACTTACCTCACGACCCCAACACCATTACTGAACTGCAGATTACGACCAAATTAAAAAGTATACAGAATAAGGACTCTGGACGTTGAAGTGGCCACGGTCCTATTATTTTTTTTTTTAACTTTGTGAGGAACTCTGGGGTGGATCGCCAGCTACCACTGCAATTCCAGCGGGCATAGAAGGTGGGTATATATTACTTTTATATAGTATGTTGTGGTCGTGCAAGTACGCATTTTGAAAAGGCACAGTTTGTTCAATAAAAAAGTTTGGAAATGGCTGCAATTACTGTTTATTTACAGTATCCACACAATTCACTTAATCCACACATTTTCAACAAAAGTTATATACAAGTTTGCACATCAGGCAACCTTCTTTAATGTGTCGACTGTGTCTCTCATATTGGTTGTCTGGCCTTCGATATGAGGACGAAGCACAAACACAACTCCGTTGTCCTCCATTGCAGCACAAACACAACTCTGTTGTCCTCCACTGTTGTTTTTAGCGCTTGTTGTGTGCCGGGGTCTTCACTGCTCTTCTGGTCACGTGACAGTGACGGATTGGCGATGTCATGGTTTCCAAAATCTGCGTTTTGCTTGTCCACACAGCAACGAAACAACTGCGTTTTCAGATTTTTCCACTCTGGAACCCGTTTTCAAAAAACTTCGTTTTAGGACACCCAGAACGCCGGCGCCAAGTGGACGAAAAGCCAAAACGCATAGAAACTTCTCCATTTTAACAGGAAAACGTTGCTGTGTGGACGGCCTCTTAGAAGTGGTGAAAGGTCAAAGTTGCCCCATTGATGGGCAAAATGTCATCTATAAACTGCCAATAAAAAGTGTACATTTTATCAGAACTTGAGAATTGAGCATTTCTGGATTTTGGATATGTGTGAGGGTAATAACTTATCTCTACCATATTAAATTGGTATCTTTGTAGCACCTACCCCACATGACCATTTCAGGGCTCAGATTTAGGGGCCCATTTCATTTTTTCTATCTTTGGACATGACCCTAAGAGACCCTAAAAGAGTGAAGTTAGCTTTACCAATTCTAAGCTGTCTACTGACTGGTGGTCTATTGCACATAATGGAAAAAAAGTGTTTATAGCCAACACAATTTTCCCAGGGACTGTCATACCTGTACCAAAGAAATCTACTCCATCCTGTTTTAATGACTATTACCCTGTGGCACTGACCCCTATCGTCATGAAATGCTTTGAATGGCTAGTCATGTCACACATCAAATTCACCCCCCACCCCCCCACCCACAAATCCTCCCCCCAACCCGCCAACACCTCACTATGCAACTGGCTGCTGGACTTCCTCGGTGAGCAGCCACAAGCAGTACGATTCGGCAATTCGGCAATGAGTTTTGAGAAAAGAATGGGGAGGTTTCAAGAGATGGGGTTTTTGGCAATTGTGAAAACCCACATTTTCACAGCTGACATTCACATGCCGCATCTCAGGAGGTAATCATGATGGCACATGCTTAGCAATATTCTTCCTGTGTGGTTTCTGCTTTGCATGCAATGTTCAACCTCACACAACAGAGGAAATCATAGAGCTGTTCTTTGCATTATTTTTTTTTCAAATGCTAACAAGTCCCTGTCTAATCTATAGCCACATTTTCCAAACTACAAACATAATTCACATAACATTGGTCTGTTATGGCCAACGCTGTACCATTAACATATTTCTGGTAGTTTTCATTCAACATTCGGCAATGACTGCATACTGCATACTGCATACACAAATATTGATATGGATATTTTACATTTTATGTTCATGGTTTTGTGCAGGCCTAGATTCACGTTTAGCTTCATGCATTTAAACATAGTTTGTAATAAAGTATTGGCCACACCTGGCAATGGGACACCTGGAAATGGCCAGGGGAAAATCTTAGAAAGTTGAACCTTGTTGAGGAGCTGTGCAGCTAAAGACAACCACACAACTAATAGTATGAGTGAACCTCAATGAATTGTATTACAAAATTTGATTTAGCCCAGCAATGGCATCTGGGGAGGGCTCCAATTTCCAAATCAGATGGGATGGTTACAACCACATCCAGCAATGGGCAGATAGACAGATTTAGCAAACCACCCTGTGCTATGGCAATGCTGATGGCTATGGTAATGCAGACATCCTAACATGCAGGAACTTATTTCAGGGAGGGGTAAAAGGTACAAATAAAATAAAATGCAGTGAGTTAAATGAATAGTAAAGTAACTAAAAATATTTACAATAAACACAAATTAAATTAAACAGTAAAGAAAGACAAACACCTTGTCGCCGTTCCAGCTGAATGCTGTAGAGATTAGTCCAGTCCTTATAAACCATTGCAGGAAGTCTGTTGTACGGCATGTAGATGACAATATACAGTAAGTACAATTAACCAAAATTAAAATATCTGTACTTGTACTTGTCAAATGGGGTGAATAAAATACTACCCCAGTACAGAGTCCAGTCGCATTGTGCACATTACTCTCATCAACGTAACATTAGTGACAAATTTATTACATCAATCTGTCAGAACAGTTTCCTTGGGCATGAACGTGTACTGCAAGGAAAATGGATTAGACATTATTAGTTATGTGAAACAAACAGTATTTTTTAACACAGTAAGCCTACATTTGACGCAAAAAAATCAATCTTTTTAAAACTGCTCCTGCACTGTCAATTTTAGCCAAATACAATACATTCCTGCAGTATTAGCAAAATATGTTTTTAGAATAAGAATTTAAAAGGATCTAAATAAAACAAATGGCTATAATCTTATATGGTCACATTTTTGTTGCAATTATCAGGGGTCCTTGAAAAAAATTCTGCTCCATGAGGGGTTCCCAGCCCAATAAAGTTTGAGAACCCCTGCTCTAGAATTCCAGACAATGTCACCTTCTGGCAAAAGGTAAGATGAGAGCTCCCCTTTGGTGGAAATTTCATCCTTCATACAGTAGTCAGTTATAGCCTGACTGCCTCCATGTTTGCAATGTCGTATGAACTTTACATTAAAGTTAGCAGGCAAGGAAGGCAGTCATCCAACCGTCTCAGCTGATCGTGTCACAGTAGCGCATGTTGTCAGGTAAAATATGTCATTGAGATAATGTTGGTTCACTGCCAAAAGTGGAGCTCTTGGAAGAGAAGTGAATCAACAAAAAGTGGTTGAACAAGTGTAATTCGGATTAAATGTATTTTATATTTAGAGGGAATAATGACCAACAGATTTTTTATTACATGTATTAGGTTTAGGATATTTCTTCGACAGATGGACATATTCAAGGGGCGGCAAATGCTGTTGTCATAACACTTATAAGCCTTTCAGAATGTATCTTTTAGAATGGAATAGTTCACAGTACAGATAGATGTAAACAGTTCATAAAATAGACCTTTTTTGTGTTTACAAAAAATTGTGTCATAAATGTTCTAAATTCTGTCAAAAGTGCGTATGTTGGTTGCACTCCATCCTACTTAAACCGCTGTAATGAAAAATTGGTCAATTTCAGAAGTTTCTTTTAAGGACTTATCACCAAGTATCCTTGTGTTTAATAATTTTGACACAACCTATCAGGTGTAGATTTAGTATTACGGCTCACAATAATAATTATATGCATGCAGGTGTTAAATGATCTTGAAGGTCTTGTATTTTTTCTTTGGAATTCAGTAAACAGCATGGCACCACTGGAAATCAGAAGTGAGTGAATCCTCTGACAAGTTCATTCTGCAGTTGTAAAAAACTGGATTTAAATCTTTATAAATGGGACTCTAAGAACACATTTAAGAAAATAGGAAGATATTAGTGCATGAGGCCCAATGTTTCTTTTTTTCTTTTTCTCACCTTCCATGTTAACACTATTAACTATTATAAAAGTAATTTCTTTATAATTGTATTACAATGTATTGTGCAAAGAAAACATTTTCCATGATCTGAATACAAAACCAAAAACACACAATAAAATAGTGAATATCCAGTGCACTAAATATCCAATCCCTGTTTAAATAACATGTCAAAGTTTCTACAAAGGCAAGTAATTGTGGCAGACAGTAAGATGATTATGCCATAGCATGCCACTGATAGTTACTTAAAGAAAAAAACGAGTCAATCAGCCCATATCCCTCGTCTGTGAGGCTGTGCTTAGGCTGGTTATAAAGAGCCACCCACTGACAATGAGGTTGCCATTCTCAAGATGAGCTGTTTTTTTAATTTTTCACTTTCACCAACTGCCCCACTTTAAGTTTCTCAGCTATGTGGTTTTGAGATCTACAGCAACAACTTCCTGCCAGAACACCTGTAGATGCATATACATAGAATAGTACTTTCACAGACATTAAACCAGTTTAACAGAATGTACTCACAAAAACTAGATCTACTATAGCCAAATGTTCAGTGGAAGTACACATAGTTATTTAATTTGATAGGGAACGACTATAAAAATTATATTATAAGACTATAAGAAATTATATCATCATCATTATATCATTATTTCACTGTTTTGACACATTTACATTGCATTTATTCATGTAGCAGATGTCCATTTTTATCCTTAATGTTGTCTTCATTCTTCCAATTTATGAAAATGAGAAAAATGGTGTAGATTGCTATACATGTAGTCAGGCCAATAAACATATCAATGGATGTATTCTGAAACAGAGAGAGATACAAACTTCATTAATATGATGGCTTAATTTACTCTTGTCCTTCGTGCAGCGTAAATTTCTTCTCTTTTGGAAATCAACTAAGAGGTACTTACCACATGCAGATTTACTGTCATAAATGCCATCTTGTAACTAAAGATATAATGTAATACAATATAATATAAAACTTTACTAGCAGACGTAATACCTGAGACTCAATGAACCACTTGATGGAAAGCATTCTTTGTTCTTCATAGACAGTTTGATTGTCTTGGTCGGGTTTGCACCACCTTCGAGGCAGTCCCTCAGAGTTGATGGTCCATGTACCATTCCAGGTGCTCCGCTGACATACGTAGTAGTGTCCATCAAAGTACCACACCGTAAGCCAAGTTAATAAAGACATCGCCAATGACAGAGACACGCCAGCAGTGAACTGTAAGAGGCCAAGCAAACGTGTGCAAGTACACCTAAACTGATATGTAAGCAGTCTCTTGTAATGTGGAAGCTGGATTAGCAGAGTAAGAGAGACAATAATTATACTAGAACACGTAACAAGCCCCACGACTGTTGAATGGTTGTTCTCACCGCAATGACAAATAAAGTCGCCTTCTATCAGTTTCTCAATTCCCACAATCATAACACTCAACAGAACATCCACCTGCAAGACAGGCCACAAAAATGCAGAGAACATGTTTACATCTCCTTCCAGTGCTAGCTCTGTGAGAGTGCATGCAAAACCAGCTTCAGCTTTGCCATTGTCTCACTGTCTGTCTGCATGTGAACCTGCTGATGTCAGCCATGCACACACAGTGATGAGGACTTCCTGTGATCTGATTGGCTTAGTCAGAAACACTGTCTGGTCCCTTTTTTCAGTGTAGTGTTCTCTAATAAGCTCAGGGAGCATAACACAGTGTAAAAAATATTTTGGCAGCCTCTTAAAGATCACAATAACAAAACAGTACATTACTTCAATACTGTTAGGTAACATTATGCTGTAATGTTAGTAAGTCAGACATTTGATCGATATTGCAACAGCGTAATGCATATCCGCATATGCATTGAATGCCCAATTTGAAGCTAACTTCACTACAGTTGTCTTTTTACGTTACTGCTGCTGAATGAATTAGAAAGGCACAAATGCTTACATAGGCTACACTTACTCACGTTTAAAAAGCAATCATCAAGGAAATGTCATGAATTATTTCTTGTAAACACTAATGTGATGGAATCAGACATGGGCTGTTGTATTCAAAAAATGATTAGGATGTCGCAGGATCACAACCTGGGTGGACAACCTGGTCAACTAGCTTCTGTTTGGGTGTTATCACTCTCTGCCCATTATAAGCCTATGGAAGAATAGGCTATATTATGGGTGAATAGGCTAAACGTCGTATCTAATAGCCCATTTCTGTAAAGCCCCCTTTGCCCCCAGGGTATAAAGCCATGTACTGAATGAGTGTCAGGCATTTTTTCACAGATCGTCTGGTGTATGATTGCACTGAAGGTGGCACTGTTGATCATGGCTGCTCCAAGGTCCCTCTGCAAGTTTTCTCTGAGCATAATCTCACTTAAGACCAGATGTACATAGACCGCTCAAATGCCAAGTGAAATGCATTAGATAACTATAAATACACTTGGAGAGCACAGACCTCGTCCAAGGCCATATAGGGTCACTGATGCAATGCAAAGCCCAGATGGTGTTCTGGATCACCACCAAAATCTAATTATCTGTTCCTTGTCGTAATACCCAAGTTGTCCAAAAACCAAACCACCAAATCTGTGTAGTAATTTTGAAAATAAAAGACCTTGTCCAGATTTCCAGTTAGTGTAAATGCCCTTTCTTCAGCACAGGATGTAAAGGTAAATCCTTTCTTGTGTTGCATAGAAGAATAAATTAGCATGCAGGCAAGTTGACCTCTTTCATTAACTTAACTAGCCAGCTGATGTCTAACTATTTCAGTAACACTTTGGCTTACAGCCTGTGAAGTATCATATAGGCCTAAGGCAGAGGTAAGAACTATACAGAAAAAGTGACAAAGAAAGTTGTGTAATGTTGCTTATTCTGTCTTATTAGTATAAAAAGGAAAAAGCCCTAAAAATATCTAAAAAATGAAAGTTGCATAGTTTAGCAACAACTGAGCTAATGTATGTAACTAGTCTCTGTGTAAGGTAGGTTTAAGAGTTGCAAGTAGCTACTCATCTATCTCTCTAGATAAATATAGATAGATAGATAGATAGATAGATAGATATGAATTTAGGCATCCTGTAGCATCCATTACAACACATACACAGACATATATGCAAAGAGATGTTGGAGCAAGGATAATGCTACTAAAAGGCTAGTGCTAATAACAATAATAATGCTAATGCTTGTGCATTTTCTGTATTGGTACAGAGCTGGACATCAGGCTAGGATATATCAGAACATATCGGGCGGTGGTGACATAGTAGTTAAGAACCTGGCTGGCATGCTAGTGGACTGGAAATTGTGGGTTCAGTTCCGGCCTACCACCCTTGAGCACGACACTTAACGCTAAGTTAGGTGAGTCTAGGGGATACTGGCACTGATGTAATTGATAGTTGACAAATGTAAGTTGCTTTGGATAAAAGTGTCTGCTAAATACATACATGTAAAAAGAGCAAGTTTCAGCTTATGAAAAAATAGGCAACTTTCAAGGTGTTAACAGTCTTGTTGTATACTGTTATGATGCACCTGCTAACATTTTCAATACCTTATGGATATTTTTGACTGCCAGAGTGAAGACTCAGACATGACACACAAATTTATTATGTATATTAAGCAGGTAAACACAGCTCCTCTTCCAGACAAAAAACAGCATACAGAACAATTACTAACACAGATGTTCATCACACTGAAGGCTGTATGAGAATGTCATGAAAACATCACCCATCCCAGCTCATGATGGCCTTGCTCTATGTTTACTTTGCAACTACCTAATTTATCATCATAAAACTGATCTTGGTCCCAAGCCTCAAATATAAGAACAGGGTGACTTACTGGGTCAACAATGTCAAACGTAAAATCAGTGTTCCAAACTGGGTCATAGGAATTTAGGACTCCTGTCTTTTTCTCCATGCCATCATAATCACATCAGATTTTGATGTAACCCTCTGGAGCACAGAATGTGTCCCCGTGCAGATACTGGGCCTTAAACACTGTCACTTTCAGCTTGCCTCTGTGTGTGCTCATGGGGAAGCAGCTTGGGGAGAGGTTGGGTTGTTGCCAGTGACATTTTGCTGCCTCTGCCCTTAATGGTACCCTATGAGCATCTATGAGTGTCCCTGACTAAAATCAGACTGAGTAAGGCATAACATATTTTCTGACAAATGATATTGCGTTTTGGTAGTGACACATATTGGGAGATAGAAAATTTTGAATAATGAATAATGTTCCTTAAAAAAAACCTTCCTTAGATGTTCCTATCTGTTCCTATATGCTTAGCACTTAGCACAGGAAATTTCACATTTCGTTTCAAGATGTTTCGAAGTGTGAATTTGCACCAATTCGGTAGAATGGCCCTTATAACAGATTCAAATAATTTGTTTATGACAGACAACCTGGAAATGGTACTGTAATTGTCCACACAGGAAGGATTGTCTCCTTCTATTAGTGGGAGGACAAATGCAATGTATGTGCTAAACTATTTTTGCTACCTTGTATGGTCATGTTTTACAGCCACATTTGCATTCAGTACACACACTCTTGGGCCTCTACCAGTGATGTCACTAGCTTTGAAAAACAGGTGTGGTTTGTGGATGTGCATGCAGAGTGTGTGACAAAAAATACTAAAAAAAAAACAGAAGTTATTATATTCAGTGCACACAACGTGTGAATATTTTGGTAATTTTGGTAATACATACACTCATATACTTAGGTTATGCCCCCAACAATTTTTTTTACCATTTTTACAATCGCTAACAAGCTTTTGTCCAACCATCAGATGATGTCAGTATAGCCTACCTACTTCTACTTGATCATGTGGTTTCTGAGGTTTCTGCTACGTGATCCTGTGTCTGAGAACTGAAAGTAGGCCTGCAATGCTAACAATGCTAATGGCTGTGGTCACAGACCATTGGCTTTTTCCCCCAAAATAGGCCCACAAGGCCACCTATACGTGCACACATACACATCTTGTCATGGTTTCACATAGAGTAGTAGCGTTTTTTTTATAAGTGAATGCCTAATAAAGTGAGAAATAGGCTACAAAATTATAATTAAAGGATAGACAAGACAATTCATAGACAATTTTGGTAATGGGGGTCTAATAATAAATGAACCTGAATATCTGTTCTAATAGAGTTGAAAAGACCTAGGTTGATGTTTGTAGTTGTAGTCAGTAGGAAAACACAATTAACACAAATTTAAACATTACAAACATACAGTATGTACACTGATAACAACATCACAGCCTTTAGCAGAATATTGGATTTAAAGTTTTCACACAGATTCTGAGTATTACAGTTTAGTCATTTTAACGGATGACAAAAAAGTGAGTGAGTGAGTTTGTTATTTGACAAATAGAAGGAAAAAATAGAAAAGGAAACTGAAACTGAAATTACCAGTTTTATCAAACTATGATTTCCACATCTACTTGGAAGATTTTATCTGCCTCCTTTTCACTGGAGAAGTCGTCACTTTTCGTCTCTTCACTTTCATCTGTGACACTCACATAAATCAGGAAAAAGCTGTATGCAATTATGGATGCAGTAAGGCCACACAACAGCTGCACGGCAAATTGCTGAAATACAAGTGTAGGTGGTTCAGAGCAGAAAAAAGTTAATAATTTTCATTCACAATTTGAGGAAATAATAGGTGTTGTTCATTTAAGATGATCAGTATATGTTCAATAGTTTTAATGAACTTCGACTATTTTAGATGCATACACATCAACAGACAAGGTAGCCTACTTATGTTACAAAGTCCAGTATGTTTTCACTAGAATATCACGTCAGATTAAACAGCCATACCTGAGACTGAAGAAACCAATCTGCTGATCTATCCAGTTCATCAGAAGTTCCATTACCACGAGGCTTACACCAGTAAGGAGGTACGAGTGTTGAACTCTGTTCCCAAATGCCGTCCCAGGAGCTCATGACACAGACATATGGATCTCCATCAAAGTACCACATGATGACCCACATTAACACAGGTATCAGCAGTGCTAGAAAAATGCCAAGGACATGGCAGACCTTAGCAATAAAACTCCAGAAACCACAACAGGAGTTTCCACGACAAAATGTACAGCCTATGCAAAAACCTAAAATTTGTAGCAAAGACTTGCCACAACTATAACATATCTCCACTGTATGATGACAAAAATATTTCCAAAATTCGCAGAAACCCTTACTATGTTCAGAAAATTCCTTCTTCACTTTCTGCACACTTTCCTTAAAAGAACAGATATGCTCCCAGTACTTCTTCTTATTCCTGAGATGATGCATTTGGATGAATAATGTAAGGCAGATAATGATTAAAATTGAACAACTCAGAAATGCATTGTAAAAAAATTTGTTTTCTCGATGACATGGACAAACAAACTGCTTGTCTATCATTCTTTGTATTGCAACCAGGATTACACTAAAAACAACATCCACATTCACAATGGGTGCCACATATTCACTAAACATTGTCATTGTCTGTGAGACAGTCTCTTTATCTGAGAGGGCCAGCTGAAGTAAAGTAAAGTTGGGGAGGGAGATATCAAAGATAACACCTCCCTTCAGCAGTGTTTCAGTGTGTGTGTCAGTGTGTGTGGTTTGTGATGTCACCGTGTGTCTGGTTTTGTGATGTGATGAGTGTTCTCGTACCTGGTGATGTAGAAGTGGTCAAACCACTTCTACATTCAAGCCATCAAGACACTTATTTGAGTGGAGTAAGAATGATCCTGTCCTGACTCCTGATGAGATGAACAGACTACATAAATCATTTTCTTATCCATAAAATCCACAATAAAAATCAGCATTATAATATAATAAATAAGATAACCAGTTGTCCAAATCTTGGGTTAAAGGAACTATAACTATTTTGGCTAATATACTTATTTTCCACCTTCTGTAGAGTTAAACAGTTGAGTTTTACCTTTATTCAGGCCATCCAGCCATTGTCTCAGTCTGACAAAAGCGCTTTTAGCTTTATGCTATCATTGCTCATTGAATGCTATGAGACTGCTAGTATCTCACCCGTTAGCATGTTGCCCAAAAGTGACCAAAGAATTTGAGTATTATTCCTATTTAAAACTTGAATTTTCTTTAATTAGAAAGCGTACTAAGATCGATGGAAAAGGAAACGTGTATACAGGCCAAATTGTTGAGTGTTCCTTTACAGTATATAAAAGCCTTAAACAATTCAAGTAGATATTTAAAAGTACAAGGAGTGACAAGTACAAGGAGTCAAGACTGTATATTGCTGCCATACTCTCTATTATCAGCTATATCCATTATCATAATGATTTGATTGCTTATAAAAAGGCACTGGTAGATCGTAATGACCCATAAACCAGCTGGCACTTACACAATATGGGATTCCTCTCCACTGAGTGTGTACTAATAATGCTAGTTTTTTGCAAACCCCATTGGCAGTATGCAACTGCTCTGAATTCAGTTCTTTTAATTTTCAATTAGGACTAGGCCAGATGTGAACAAAAAAATCTAGAAAAGATTCTCATGGCAAATTCTGTCTGCAAACTCTGTAAACAGGCTATACTACATCATTTTGGCATGTGGATTCTAAATATTTTGTTTACCAAACTGAATTTTGAGGGTGATTTTTTTAAAGCCTGCTAATAAGCATACAGCAGGCAGCCTCCATAGACAATGTATTACAAGGGATTAGGCTAAATGATTTCAGATATCTGAAACCTTCCTAGTTGATCTTTTTGAAACTGTAACATTTAGTATGAAATTAAATACATTTGGTATATTGGTAAAATATTGTTGTGTATTATTATGTAAATACATATGCAATTGTGCAAAAATTCACATTCAGTTCAGCAACACAAGAAAGTCAGCTTCAAAACACAAAGTCAAATTTTGGATATCTCTTTTAATTGCACAGATAAGAAAATACTTTAAACAAATTAGATTATTTTTGAAAAAAATAAATTAGATTATTCTTAAAATTGCCCATTTGACATTAAAAGATCATCTAATCTAATGTATTATTTCTTTTTGACCAATAGGTGGCACTATTGACCACAAGTGTTCATAGCTTGCAAACTAAATGTAATATTGAAATTATGACATACATTGTTCATTGGATTCAATAGTAAATTGGGGAAAATATAAACAGCAAGACACAAAAAAATGCTTAAACAGAAAGCACTACTGTGAACATTTCAGTTTTCAAAAAACTATTCAGTTGGGCTGTTGGGAATGTGCACACAAGGTGGGTGCTTAAAATTTTTGATCATTCTTAAATATGTCATATGTATTTATTTATTAGAGCGCTCATCAGGGCCTGTGTTATCTGACAAATTTTCTCTACCTGTCCTGCCCTCTTTGAAACCCTGTGATCTCTCTTAAGGAGGCTATATTGTTCTCTTTGTCTATTTTTGTTTTTAATTAAGGTCAATGACAATATTACCAGCATGTTTGAGGTCATGAAATGCCCATTAATGCATTCAGGACAAACTAAATGTGAGACTGTTTAGAATTTTATTTTGATATTGAGAGTATGTAATCTTGAGCAATATGACTCAGGGCTTTAGGAAACTTCACAGAACAAGTGCGATAGAGTTCCAAAAATTGCTTCCAAGTGCTTAGCGGCTCATTCAAATTAGTACAACTAATGATGCCTGCTGATATTATTACCTCCTCCTCCTCTTCCTGTTGTGTAAGCAGTTTAATCAAGTCTGTAAGGTAGTGAAATTCGCCCCCCGGGAAACAATGTATTTGGATGTTAACATTTGGAGAGGGCGGTACACAACTCAAGTTGGAATTGCCAAAGATCACTATGGGTTTGGTAATAGTTAAAACCCAATCCCTACCCTTGGTGTGTCTTGTGGGGTGAGAAAAGGGGTAAGTCCTAGGAGTACCTTCACCACTGTTTTGGGGAAAGGAGGCTTATGTCTTATGAAAGAGTCATGACTACTTTGTAAGGACTTTACAAGCGCTGTTATGATTATGATTATGTTATGTGTTCACTCGTCATGTAAAGTGTTACAAGTTCATCCCCAAGACGTTTTCAGGCAAAGTAAAATGAAAGTGAAATAAGATAGGGCATATCATTTGAAAGGCTTCATTCAATCTTATCTTTAGAAGAAGGGATATATTATTTCTGTCACTCCCTTCAGTCTTACTTCATGAAAAGAAACCAGCATCAACTATTCACTCTGTCACACAGCACACAGACTCAACACCAGGAGTCGGAATGGCCGGCAAATTGGTGAAGACCATCATAAAAGTGGATATTATTCTGAGTATTGTTCTTGTTGGGATAGAAAGACTGTTGGAAAATGAATTTGTTTGTCCATGCAACTCAGACAACTCTTTCTTTTACAATGTGCTTCTGAGTTGCACAACTTTGATTATAATCTGCCTAATCATACTCTTCCAAATCTATCAATACAAGAAGGCAAACGAGGATAAAGCAAGGAGTTTGATAGGTCGCAGTGATAGTGTAGATGATAGTTGAAGCAAAGCATCCATACCGCTGCACTGTTTATTGACACTCAGTGTGGCCTTTCCATCCTTTAGCCTTTAACATGCAGGTTTAGGCTACTTTGAGCTGAATCCACCTGGCCAAATTTGTCTCATATTTGCTCGAGTGTTTCAAACTAATGGTATATGCACACAAGATAAGGATAACTAATAGCAGTCCAAGTGGTTTAACCACTATGGCTTTTCATACATAGCTGCTAACTGTAATGAAGCTGAGCTGAAATTGTATGACAGGCTGGTCACCGGATGGCATCTGGGCTACATCATCATGTTTGGAACCACTGAAACATTATTTAAAGAGTATTGTGAGTGAATTTCTCCCTCTAGTGGCTGAGATCATAATACAAACAACTGAATAGTGCTTTTGAGCCCCCCGTTACAGAATGCATACAGGTGCCGGGAGCTGACTAGCTATAACATCCCAAGCTAGCCTACAAGATGTCATTCAGTACAACTTCAAGTTCTTTCAGGTGATGCTAGTTTAGAAATATTACATTTAGTCTGTGAAAGTGTTTTCCAAATCCTTCATATAAAATAGTGTATCGTTATTCTTATGTTTAAAATTATTTTGCTACCTTTTATGAATTCTCAACATCATCTGCAGCTTTCTAAATGCATAGAGGCTAATACTACTAGCATTGAAGGGCTAATGTTCAACTTTTTTATGTGTCCAATTATGGTGGACTAGTGATTGGAGCTCAGTGCATGAACAATAAAACCTGAAATAGCTTTGATTCGCACATCTTGAAAACTTTTTAAAATCATGTTTTCTTACGTTGAGCTGGTAACCCAGGCTGTGGGTATTGAGAAGAAAGCGGCCCCTTTTAAAATCCATGTCCAGTTTAATTTTCATTTTGTTGATGTGCTTGACTCCCAATCCGTGGTGTTGTGAGTAGACAGTTTGAGCTGGAGTTGGAGCAGGTTAACGCATCGCACAAATATACAGTATCTTCTATTGAAACTAAAGCACTTGTGGTCTTTCATCATTGCACTGTAAACAACAAAGTGACAAAGACTTTTTTTCAAAATGAGCAGTTTCCTCTCTCATTTCTCTCATTCAGTCATTTGTTGAAATTTAACATAGTTGAATAAGTTAGAGCACTTGTGTTGACACTGATTCAGGAATCACCTGTCAAATTTTGCTGCCTACAACATATGTCTATGGCTTCTGTGATCCCAAGTTTTTTAGTAGAACAGAACTCTTTTTACTGTGTGCTTTGCAAAGATAGGTGTATAGTTAACCTGTTGGTTCAGTGTGAAGTACAGTAACCAAAACACTTCACACTTAAAGGAGAAATCTGGTGTGAATCAATCAACAGCCCTGTTGTTCAAAGTCACAGTGTTGTCTGTAGGAAAAAGAACAACAGGACTATGAGCTGATTCACACTAGATTTCCACTTCAGGAAGCCAAATAAACATTATTGTGTAATTTTCCATCCCCCAGGGGGCACTGTTGACTACTAAAGCTCTATATTCACTTTATGTATAGTCTTTTCCAAAACACTCTTTTCTGATTTCAGTAGAGTTGGTGAGTAAGGTTTGGGAAGTGTTTTTCCATTGAGAATTAGATTATGATCCATGCTATCTGAACCACACAATGGAGACTACTAACTAGCTGTGTCAGGACAAAATGATAAAATGCCACAGATTCATATGGCATCAATCTTGTGGAAATAAAAATGTCTTTTCATGTGCTATTTTACAGGGAGGCTCTACACTACCCAGTATACTGAAGTCCAGAGCAGTGTAAATCAGTGACTTTGATTGGTGTTGCTATGAAAATTGTTTATATCAACTCCCGCCACTCCTGTGACTAAACTTCTCCATGCTGGGAGGGAGCAAAGGCTACAGAGGAATAGTGACAGGAGAAGTACGGAATGATCAGCAGCCTACTGATTTCAACTCGCACCTTGCATACAAACAAAGTCCTGTAGTGTTAGGTTTATGCCAAAAAATTGAAAGTGACAGGGGCCTAATAAGGCCCACAAACATCAAATACAATGTAACAACAGTGGCACACATTTTTTATTTTTTAATTATTTATTTATAAATAAGAATTTATTATATGTATGTTTTGTTCTGTTTTGTCTTGGTGTGGAAAATAATGGCCAGTTAGGAGAGTGGGAGTGAATCTGCTTGCAGCAAACAGTAAGAAGTAAGTCATTATGATGTTCTCAATTCAGTATGAGCTCAGTGAACTATCAATAGGTTATAAATGTTATAAATGAAATTGCATTGCTTGCAATGACTTCTGGGACAAGTAGTTAGAGTGAAATATGTACACAGTCCTGTACCTTTGCCTTTTTTGTCTTTATTTTTTTTTACTCAGAATGAAAGATTACATAGAGAGTTCAAAACCCAAAAAAGTCTATTTGCGATGAATTTACAGAAATAAAATTGAATTTTTTTGCACTCCAACTCCACTTAGATTGTTATGGCCTGATTTATTTTTACGTTATAAAAACATCCAAATTCCAGTTTAATTTATTATTTGTAAATTGTTATAAAAACAACTTAATTTTTTTCCCTTATTTCTGAAAATGGACTTCTCATATGGAACTCTTCATATGGTTATCATGTATCCTGTAGATGGTTACAGCGAGTCGAGTCTTATTAAAATACTTTAGAACCAGGCTTTTTGAAACATGGAAAATGTATTTCCTTTGAACCATTTTTGGGTTGGGGCATCATGTTTAACCAGCAAGCTCTATTTCTGATATAAAAAGTGCAAATGTGAGTGTTATGTGTCATCTGTACTAAATACACCAGAGATAAACTCTATACAGCCCCATATCCGCCTGTGATGCTTCCTATCAAACTTAGTATACACCACCCAGCTAATCATGCATCTAATGGGCTGAGTAATGATCACACACTCACTGAATGTGTGATCAGTGTTCTTGGCAGCATGCTTGATTTTTTTTAAAAAACAGTTACAGGCACACTGTAGTCACCACAAAGCTTGCTTTTATGCATTCAGACTGAATAATACACCACAGCACTATCTTTATGATCAAAACAAATGTGTCCTCTACATGGGAAGAATAGCTGGCACTAGTGATGTGGAGGGTCGACCCAAAGCCCACGAGTTAGCCTGCGGGTCGGGCAGTGCGGGTTGTTTTTTAGAAAGAAAATGCGGGTTGGGACGGGTTGGGTCAAAATCTCACTAATTATAACTATTTGAGTTGTACGTATCAGTTCATTGGGTCTGTTTTTTGTGTGCGGATAAAATGTTCTCCTTGTCTCTTCCTGCTCTGTCTCATGTGCACACAGGCTACACGTCAGAGATTGCAGGAGCTTCCTATATAGTCTCCTATCAGTAATTTGTGTAGTGAATATAATAGCCCGTCACGCATCTCTTAACACGTGACCTACTCTGATATAGCCTGATATAGCTGAACATTTTGCCCTTCTGTGATTAAGATTTAATAGTGAGTAGCCTGGCCTATCCATCATGCAAAAAACAATATGTGTTTTTCTCCAGGCCATTGTGAATCACAGCAGTGATTCAGTGGTTTCTTTTTTATTTTTTATAGCGGCTTGAGTCGGGTTGGGTTACACACCTTGAACGTGATGAGTTTCCACAATGGTTATTTGAAGGAAAATGAAAAGTTATGGGTCTTGTCATCACTGAATGAATTGTCATTTAATGTCCAGCTAGCCACAAACTAGACATTCTGCCACTGGCCACATAACCATTGCTTTCTCATCTTTCTGATATTTTGTTGGTGTTTTTATTTTATGTCACCTGTTGCAGCACAGTAAATGTGTGAATTGGAGTGAATCAGTATGATCACTGGACCAGAGAGTGTGAACTGCTCTGATGGTGAAAAGCAATTAAACTTCCTGAGAACTAAAGAAGCCTTTTGGATGAAAGGGAAAATGTCTTCAAGCACCAAAAAAGTCCAGTTGCATATAACCCAGCACTTTGACTTGGTTCATTACATTTTTGAAATATCTCCACTGTACTTGATATTAATATTTACATTTTAAATATTAATATTCAAGTACAGTACAGATATTTGAAAAATGTTTAAATAATAATAAAAAAAAAACACATGGAATACTCTGCTCTGCCACATACTTTACATTGGGACAAATAATGCACACTGGTTACCCTGCCTTATGTGCCCTTTAATAATGGACACTGTGGGGCTTACCCTGCCATACATGCCCTTTAATAATGCACACTGTATACGTGCCCTTTAATAATGCACACTGTATACATGCTCTTTAATAATGCACACTGTGGGTTTATCCTGCCACACACGTCCTTTAATAATACACACTGTGGGCCTACCCTGCCGTACACGTCCTTTAATAATGCACACTGTGGGCTTACCCTGCCGTACACGTCCTTTAATAATGCACACTGTGGGTTTACCCCACCATACGTGCTCTTTAATAATGCACACTGTGGGTTTACCCCACCATACATGCTCTTTAATAATGCACACTGTGGGTTTACCCCACCATACGTGCTCTTTAATAATGCACACTGTGGGTTTACCCCACCATACATGCTCTTTAATAATGCACACTGTGGGTTTACCCCACCATACGTGCTCTTTAATAATGCACACTGTGGGTTTACCCCACCATACATGCTCTTTAATAATGCACACTGTGGGTTTACCCCACCATACGTGCTCTTTAATAATGCACACTGTGGGTTTACCCCACCATACATGCTCTTTAATAATGCACACTGTGGGTTTACCCCACCATACATGCTCTTTAATAATGCACACTGTGGGTTTACCCCACCATACGTGCTCTTTAATAATGCACACTGTGGGTTTACCCCACCATACGTGCTCTTTAATAATGCACACTGTGGGTTTACCCCACCATACGTGCTCTTTAATAATGCACACTGTGGGTTTACCCCACCATACGTGCTCTTTAATAATGCACACTGTGGGTTTACCCCACCATACATGCTCTTTAATAATGCACACTGTGGGTTTACCCCACCATACATGCTCTTTAATAATGCACACTGTGGGTTTACCCTGCCCATGCACACTGTGGGTTTACCCTACCCATGCCAGTCTGATGCCAGGGGTGGCCAAACTAAGGCCCTGGTGGCCAATTGCGGTGTTCTGCTCCATTTCAAGTGGCCCGCCATGAAGTCCAAAAATAAAATGTAATGTGGCCCATTGTTACATTAATCTATTATTGTATGTGCACTGCCCATCATAGTGGCAGTACCGTTTTGTCAGTAGTCTCATTAAGCAGTGTAGCTTCATATAAAATGTTTTAGGTGGCCATGTAGTCACCCTTTCACTTGAAACAGGTGCTTTTAAGTTTTGGCACTTTAGCTTAGATTTTTCAGTATGTGACTCGCAAAAGTTTAGAAAAGTTTGGCCACCCCCGGTCTATGCCTTTACCATTGCTCCATCGTTTATACTGGCCTGGCTATTTTGCATGCTTGTACTGTTTGTGTGTGCTTTCGTCATCTGTAGTCATTTGCATGAACTTAGTTTGGGTGGGGGTGTGTACTTTCTATATTCTGTGTGTGTACGTGTGTGTGGACCGTTCATTCAAATGTAACATGGGAAATGCCATAGCAACCATTCAGATTTCCCTTATTGACCAGAGAGCCAGAGATAGGTCACAGCATATATTATAACATTATAACATAGACATTTATGCATTTATCCAAAGCAACTTTTTTTGTTTAGGGCCAGTCTCCCCTAGAGCAACTTGGGGTTAAGCGCCTTGCTCAGGGGCACAACAGTGGCAGCTGGAATTCAAACCCACAACTTTTCAGGCTACTTGCACGCTAGCTGCTACACTAGCCATGTTCCTTAACCGCTATGCAACCACTGCCCAGTAGTGCAGTTCATACCTTTGTAGTCCTTCTGAAATTGGCTCTTTATTGTCCTTGTAATGCAATGCACTTTAATTATAAAAACACATTTTTTGCCATGTTTTTCTTGGTCACCTTTTAATGATTAAGGCATTATTCAGCACATGTGTCTGTTATATTGTTTCAATTACAAACCCCAAATAATTTTGCATCAATGTTTACATATTATCCTTAGACCACCACTTTTCGACTGTTTTTCCTAAGCCAGTAGAGGAGTAAGCAAGATTTGACTATTGTTTGTGTTTTGAATTAGTGTTTTTGGTTTAGCTTGACAGTTGGTTTTAGCCAAATTGATAAATTAGCTCTGGATGCTTTTTACTAGACATTGTCACTATGACACCCTTGCTAACATGTTGACAAGTTCAGTTTATTATGGAAACTGAGTTCAAAATTAGTTCAAAAACTCCAGTACTGTTAATTTGGTTGACTTTTGTCAAGTTCTGCTGAATCGGACTTGGCAGTTGTCTTAATTTAACCAACGGTGCACTTAGCTTGGTGATTTTCTCTGTCCCCAGTCGAATACTGGTTCTGAATTATTAGCATTTTCGGAAGTGTCATGATGTTTTGTCTTGACTGTTATACAACATTCATCTCACAGTTCAAAGTAAACAAGGTGTCAAATTAAAGATAACAACTTGAAGAAATGGAAGCGTGTGTGAAAACAGTCGAAGAAGAAAAACTAAAATAACATTTTTTATTCGGATTTCCCCTTTACTGGTCGAATACCAACAGTCCCCGTATATGACACAGTTTTAGCACACTTGACTGCATTTCTTCATTTGTGTTATTTGTGCTACAAGACAAGACCAAGAAAAACTCCATTTTTCCAGAGGACAAACTGTCCTCCATTTACCCAGAGGACAAACTGTCCTCCATTTACCCAGAGGACAAACTGTCCTCCATTTACCCAGAGGACAAACTGTCCTCCATTTATCCAGAGGACAAACTGTCCTCCATTTACCCAGAGGACAAACTGTCCTCCATTTACCCAGAGGACAAACTGTCCTCTATTTATCCAGAGGACAAACTGTCCTTCATTTACCCAGAGGACAAACTGTCTCTTATTTACCCAGAGGACAAACTGTCCTCCATTTACCCAGAGGACAAACTGTCCTCAATTTACCCAGAGGAAATACTGTCTCTTATTTATCCAGAGGAAATTTAAGTGTCACAACTGCGTTGTCCAGTCTACACATGCAGACACAAATACATAATGATTTCCTGGAGACTGATGAATTTTCATTTCTTTGTGTGTGTATATGTAAGCATATATATGTATGTATGTGTGTGTGTGAATGTATGTGTGTGTGTGTATTTATGTGTATGTATCTGTATCTGTATATATGTATATATATGTATGTATGTATGTATGTATGTATGTAAATATTACTGCTGTACAGAGCATTTTATATTTTCTCAGCAGTTGTGTTGGTAGCTGTTGTGCTGTTTCAAGTCCCTGGGTTAGTGGCCTTGCTGTGAGTCTGGCTAGTGTTTGGTTAGATCGCATTCCTACATCCCCAACTCAATTACCAGCATTACTAGCATGGGTACTGGGGACTAGGGACATAGACATGAAGATATTGTGAGTCTGTGTGTGTGTGTGTGTGTAAGAGAGAGAGAGAGAAAGAGAAAGAAAGAGTTTACTCAAGGCTTTCTACAATGGGGGGTTCTATTGGTGGAGAAAAATACTGTACATAAGAGTACATCTTGTTTAGTTGAACCGGTGTGAAAGTAACCAGACAACATCCTAGAATATTTTCTCTTTTAAACACAAAGTGGACAACATGACTGACAGATTATATGGTGTTTTTAACACAAACCTGAGTGAATTGTCCTGCTGTTATGTCTCTCTGTGAGAAGGGTGAAAAAGTAGCCTGTCATTCTTAACACTGGTGCCTGAAATTCTCCCCATGAAGCATAGCCTTCTTATTGGTTCAGCCCACTCTCTTCCCGCCCACACTCCTTGTTACCTGGGTAACCTCACTAGAGTGGAGAAACTATCAACAATTCTCTTGAACCCCGTTACTCTCTCTCTCTCTCTCTCTCTCTCTCTCCCTCTCTCCCCCTCTCTCTCTCTTTCTCTCTCTCTCACACACACACATTTTCTTGTTGTTCTTTAGCTCTTTTTGTTTTTTGACCCCCCTGTCTCACATAAACTCAGTTTCTTAATCTTGCTCTTCCTTCGTCTCTCTCTCTCTCTCGCTGCCCTCTCTCCTCTTTCTCTCTTTCCTTCGATCTCTTTTTCTCTCACTCCTTCCCCCTCTCAGCCCTTTCTCTCTCTCTCTCTCTCTCTGCCTTTCACCCATCCCTCTTTCTGTCTCCCTCTCTCTCTTTCTCTCCCTCCCTCTCTCTGCTCCCCCCTCCCCCTCTGTGTATAAGCGTCCTCTTCCTCCTCCTCCCCCTCACTCCTACTAGTCAGAGCAGAGCCTCTCAGAACGACAGAGCTGGAGAAACAGAGAAGAAGAAGAAGAAGAAGAATAAAAGAGACAGAAAGAGAGAGAGAGAGAAAGGAGAGGGAAACAGCAGGAACTGCCACCACAACTGTCAAGCCTCTCTTGTCCATTCTTACAAACTCTCGACACAGCGTCTATCGTCTTGTAACCTCTCCCCCTTCCCCTCCTTCCTTCCTTCCTTCCTTCCTACCCTCTTCCTCTGTCATCCCCCTCTCTTCCTCTTCTCTGTTGTTGCTCTCTCTATCACTTCATCCTTTCGTCTGTCTGGTGTCAGATGGGGTGTGGACATTCCACAGCAACTAGCACAGGAGGAGGTGAGAGTGTGTTTATGTGTGTGTGTGTGTGTAAGCGAGAGAGATAACTCATGTTTTCTATGTGAGGTGGGTGTTACAGATACTGTATTTATATCTGCCAAGTAGAACATCCCTTCAATAGTGTGTGATCTGTGAGTGTGTTTGTGGGTTCAGAGACAGGGAGGGAGAGAAAGTGTGTGTGTGTGTGTGTGTATGTGTGTGTGTGTGTGAGCATGTGCTGGAATGAGTGAATGAAACACATAGACAAAAAAAGGTTTTGTGGTGTGTTCTACTGATCCTTGATTACTAATGGCAACAGCAGTGTTGCTCTGTCTCTATGTATGTGTGTTACTGTTTGCTTACTGTGTGTGTGTGTTGCTGTTTGCTTACTGTGTGTGTCTGTGTGTGTGCGTGTGCGCACATGCACATGTTTGTGTGTGTGTGCACGCAAGTAAGTCACTTGTTGTGTACTGCTGTTGTTTTTTTTCTGCACTGAACTGTCTTCACTTTAGTGGCACCTGAGAACCAATTCAGCATGACTCATTCAGTCTGCTTAGCCCCATACAGAGAGGGAGAGAGGGAGAGAGAGAGAGAGAGAGAGAGAAGAGGGATGAGAGAGAATGAAGAGAGCGATGGGAGGTGACTTAGAGAGATATAAGGGAGGGAAGGACAGAGGGATGGAGAGAAAGAGAAAAGTGATACTGAAAAAGAAAAAATGTGTTTGTGGGAGAGTAGAGCAGTGTGTGTGTGGGAGAGTAGAGCAGTGTGTGTGTGGGAGTGTAGAGCAGTGTGTGTGTGGGAGAGTAGAGCAGTGTGTGTGTGGGAGAGTAGAGCAGTGTGTGTGTGGGGGAGAGTAGAGCAGTGTGTGTGTGGGAGAGTAGAGCAGTGTGTGTGTGGGGGAGAGTAGAGCAGTGTGTGTGTGGGAGAGTAGAGCAGTGTGTGTGTGGGAGAGTAGAGCAGTGTGTGTGTGGGGGAGAGTAGAGCAGTGTGTGTGTGGGAGAGTAGAGCAGTGTGTGTGTGGGAGAGTAGAGCAGTGTGTGTGTGGGAGAGTAGAGCAGTGTGTGTGGGGGAGAGTAGAGCAGTGTGTGTGTGGGAGAGTAGAGCAGTGTGTGTGTGGGGGAGAGTAGAGCAGTGTGTGTGTGGGAGAGTAGAGCAGTGTGTGTGTGGGAGAGTAGAGCAGTGTGTGTGTGTGTGGGGGGGGGGGAGAATAGCAGATAGAGGGAGAATGGGAAGATGAGGAGAGAGTAATGGGAGATGAACAAGAGGGGCTAGGGATGGAGAGATGGAAAAGAGACAGAGAGAAAGAGCAGAGGGACAGAGAACAGATGCATAAGAAAGAAGCGATAGAGGGATAAACAGAAAGAAGAGAGGGAATAGATCTCATGTTTATGTCATGTCTCTTCCATATATGTGCAAGCCATAGTGGAGACACTGTAGTTAACATCTGCATCTATATAGCTTTGTAAACACAACAAAGGGTTATGAAGCAGGTTTATTAGTAATGCCTTATAACAAAAGGTTATGAAGCAGGTCTACTCCTAATGCCTTAAAATGATTTATTTTGTGATTGAAAGGGGACATGACCATTAAAAAATATTTATAATGACGCTGTGAAATTATATAACACACGTAATGACTTTTTATAACTCCAGTCGGGAATACTTTATAACCCTTTATCAATATGTTTATAACTCCAACCGTGAATACTTTATAACCCTTTATCAATAGGTTTATAATACTTCATGGATACAGACTCCAAGTAATGTGTTACCTAAATTGTGTACTTAAAAATTGAATGGAATTGGAATGAGAGAGCGATGAAGGGAGGGTGTGAGAGATGGAAAGATGGAGTGTAGAAAAGGAGAAGCAGGGCAAGAAAGACAAGATGTATGAGGAAAGATGAGGGAAAAGAGAGAAATAAGAAAGAAATGAGAAGGAGAAAGAGAACAGAAAAACATCTGTGTCAAGACCTCAAACTCCGATACTGAGCGGAACAGGAAAGGGACCATTTCATGTCTCCCATGGTCCCAAATTAAATCAGCTGGAGAATCTGTGTTACGGGAGGTACTCCTCCTTCTGAGTGTCCTTTGAGGACACTTTTTGACTGAGAGAGATCACATTCCTGAACCGGTTCTGTATAAAAATCTTTTAAGAATATTGGTGCTATCTAGACAACAAGCCTGCATTTCCACCTGTTGAGTTCTAAACAGAACCCCAGATGTGTCTCCAAGAAAACTAACTCACACTTTTAGCCTGACCCTCTCTGAATGGTAGAGAGACAAGCCCAGTCGGCTTTAATTAAAAATTAAATTCCAGATCCAACCCACATTCTGAACTAGATTTTGTTGGTTCAGATGTTAGTATGGAAGCCAGTTTTAACAGGAAACCTGCTTGGATTTACACGGATTGAAATAGGCTGAAATTGATCCCCATCATGTCTCTGACAGAACTGACAGACTTGAATTATAAGTTATGATGCTCATCCAAGATATTTGAATATGAACCAAGGTGGTGTTCTACTGTACACACTGTGACATGGCAATGGAACATTACCCAACTCCAACATACTGTAACATGGCAATTACTTTAAAGGAACATTACCCCACTCCAACATACTGTAACATGGCAATTACTTTAAAGGAACATTACCCAACTCCAACATACTGTAACATGGCAATTACTTTAAAGGAACATTACCCAACTCCAACATACTGTAACATGGCAATTACTTTAAAGGGACATAACCCAATTCCAACATACTGTAACATGGCAATTACTTTAAAGGAACATTACCCAACTCCAACATACTGTAACATGGCAATTACTTTAAAGGGACATAACCCAATTCCAACATACTGTAACATGGCAATTACTTTAAAGGGACATTACCCAACTCCAACATACTGTGACATGGCAATTACTTTAGAGGGACATAACCCAATTCCAACATACACATACACTCACACGTGTACAGACTAAGGCTGAGTATCATTGTTGATTTTCTCAATCGGTTTGATTCCGATTCACAAGGTCACGATTCAATTCATTTCACGATTTGATTTGATTTGATTTGATAGTCAGTACGTTTACATCTGTGTTTCTCAACCTTTCACACATTGCAGTAAACTAAGTCACAAAATAATATTAATGGAACATAGCCTACGTTTATGGGACATGTCTAAGGAGTTTATTGCATTTTCCCAGCGCAGTTAAATCCAGGCTGCAGAGTCATGCTTACCGGCGCACAAGTGAACACTGAAGTTGTCATTTCATTCCAACAGAGAACCACACACGAGTAAGCCTGCATTTCACACAGATCTGTAGTGTTTTGCTGTCTGCTGTGACAAATGAAATGAACGTTGCCTAGCTGCAGTTTATCATGACCTAAGACGTTGCGCTTTATCGTATTTGGCGGCGCCCCTTTTGAGAAACAATGATTTACACAGCACACTTACTTAGGCACCAAACTTTTAAAATACAAAACACTGCCACACGCCCGCCTCACGGTTAGTCCAATGATTTCAAGCGAGCAGCCTGTTTCAATTGACCAGTCTCTTACACGAACAGATCTCTAAGATCAATCCATGAAAATATGAATTAATATTGCATTTTGCGAACATGAAAAACAGTATTAATCACTGAATCTTTTTTTTTTTTTAACCCAGCCCTTGTACAGACAGGCACATAATTCCACAAGCACAAACACACACACACACAGCAGTCTAGGTCTGTGATTATGTTTGTCACATGACTAGGATAGAAGTCTAATTTTCAGTCTTTAACAGCAGATGACCTTCAAGTTTTGTATGTCTATTAGCGAACAACACGCACACCATACACACACACACACACGCACACACACACACACACACACAACATACTTGATGTTTAATGAGTCATCATTTCTTTGATTAGATGCAGACAGAAAGGAGAGTGAGAGACAGAGAGAGTGAGAGTGAGAGAGAGAGAGAGAGGGAGGGAGGGAGAGAGCAGGGGGAGTGAGAGAGGATGTGTCTGCCTTTGGGAAAACATGTCGGTGCACAAGCACAAGCAGTGACTGTTTGAAGTGCACAAGCAGTGACTGAAAAGATCATGCTGAACTGTATTAGAAGGTAACGATTACATCTGTACATCAACACACATGCACACAGAAACTCTTAATGGAGTGGTGAATAGATCTCATGTCACAGTGTATGGTAGTGGCTTTATTAGAGGATTTGTGTGTGTGTGTCTATGTGTGTGCACGTGCGTGCGTGTGTGTCTGTGCGTGTGTGTGTGTGTGTGTGTTGGAAGGCAGAGTTAATGTTTCTGTTTTGTTTGGAACCTCTCTGTACTCCGCTGCTCTGTTCATTGAAATCAGTTTTCTTGTGAAGACTTTTGCTACTCTTAGAACATGCCCCAAGCCACTTCTCTCTCAGCTGACCCCAGGAAGGCCCAGAGCACATGGAACACTTTGCTGGGATTTTTATTCCGTATTTCTTGCAGTTCCTCCTGGGTTCAGTCCAGACTAGGGACCAGGCCCTGTTGATGTTTAACAGACCTAAATTTAATTGAACTGAACTGAATTAAACATTTGTGTGACCTGTGTGTGTATGTGTGTGTGTGTAAGGTAGTTGCTGCTTTCGAAAAAAGGCATACTGTTCTATACTGCATACCACAGGAGCTGGGAAGTGTTATTTTGCATCAAGAGAATGTGTGCACACACTCTAAGTCGTTGATCAAAATAATGGCTCAAGCCATGTCAGTGAGTATTTAGTAAAAAATCCAACACACATTCTCTCAATATTGAACAACAACAATAAAAAATCTAGCAATGGCACATCCCAGGTCATATGCAGTTTGCACTATGCAGTACAGCAGTATGGCATTTTTCCAGAAATAGCGACTGTGAAGTGTTCTGTGTGGGTGCACTATATGAGCTGGGCGTGTAAAGAGCCAGACGTGAACAGAGATGCCGTTAGTGGTTGGCCTGTGTGAGCGTCGCCCTGCACTTACTGGCATAGAGACAGACAGACAGACAGACAGACAGCAGGGTTGGAGAACAGCCAGACTAATAGATATGTAGATAGGTAGTTAGCTTGATTGATTGATTGATTGATTGATTAATATATAGATAGATAGCTTGATTGATTGATCGATTGATATATAGATAGATAGCTTGATTGATTGATTGATTGATGTATAGATAGATAGCTTGATTGATTGATCGATTGATATATAGATAGATAGCTTGATTGATTGATTGATTGATGTATAGATAGATAGCTTGATTGATTGATGGATTGATTGATATATGGATAGATAGGTTCATTGATTGATTTATTATTTGATATATATATATATATATATATATATATATATATATATATATATATATATATATATATATATATATATGGTCAGACAGACAGGCATCTATGGTTTTTATGAGGATCCAGATTGAGTCTGTCTTTCGCTGTTCCCTACAGGCCATACAGAGGGATCCAAGGATGTGTGAGTCTCTCTCCCTCTCTCTCTCTTTCCCTCTCTCTCTCCCTCTCTCTCTCTCTCTCTCTCTCTCCCCCTCTCTCTCCCTCTCTCTCCCTCTCTCTCTCTCTCTCTCTGTCTCTCTCTTTCTCTCTCACTCTGACTGGACACTCAGAAAGATTTCTGCTGTCTCAGGCCCTGTTTACACGTATCTAGATATTCTTTATGTGTTTGGGCGTCAGAGAGTTTTAGCCACCTCAAATTTATAGTTTTAGACTTACAAAATGCTGAATTACACATAAAGAGAGTTTTAGCCACCTCAAATTTATAGTTTTAGACTTGCATGCTGAATTCTGTGGATTCTGCTGGATAAGTGTAAATGCAATTAATATAGGAAAATATCAGTTTTTACAGATATATAGATACCTGTCAACAGGGCCTCAGAAAGATTTCTATTGCTTACTCATTGAGAAATCATTCTTGTGGCACACAGTTTTGTGAACACTTTTGAACTGAGTTCTTATTCAGAACCTGGAGGTAGGACTATTGTTTTTAAAATGACAAATGAGTGAAAGAAAAATATGGGTTTGTTCAGCTAACTGCCATGATGTTTCATCAGTATTGATTTTTGTGAATAATTGATCAGAGAACGAGAGCTTTACAATGCATGCTTGGGAGAGAAATGAGACCCCTCTGTTTTATAATGTGTAGAACATCATGCAAACTGGGTAATTTGATGAAAGTGAAATTAGAGGTCATTTAGTCTTTGATCTGAGATGTTTTCTCCAACAGGACAGAAGAGTTGTCACCAGATGAAGAGAAAAGAAAGTCTGTAATACATTTGTTTCCCCCTAATGAATTTGGTATTAATGTTTGTTTACATTATGTTATACCACCATCAATGTAAGAGTCTTTCTTTCTCTCTCTCTCTCTCTCTCTCTCTCTCTCTCTCTGTGTGTGTGTGTGTGTGCCTGTTTTTAGAAACTATGGTGGCGTTTATATTGGTATACCAACAGATTCCAGTAATGCGGCTGACAATCAGTCCTCAGCTATACAGAAAGGTAAGCAGCTGCTGTATGATAACTACTATCTACTGTCATTACAAGCACTATTACTATAACTATACTACTACAACTATTACTACTACTACTGTTACTATTATCAATACTGCCATAACTATACTACCACAACTATTATTACTACTACTGTTACTATTATCAATACTGCCATAACTATACTACTACAACTATTACTACTACTACTGTTACTATTATCAATACAGCCATAACTATACTACCACAACTATTACTACTACTACTGTTACTATTATCAATACTGCCATAACTATACTACCACAAATATTATGACTACTACTGTTACTATTATCAATACCCCCATAACTTTACTACTACAACTATTACTACTACTACTGTTACTATTATCAATACCCGTCATAAATCGCTCTTTGAGTGTGTGTGTGCTCAGTACTAATTTGGAGAGTGGGGATATAAGAAGACTTAAGAAAGAGAACTGGCTGCCATGGTAACTGGCCTATTAGCATCTGTCTCCCTCATACCTTGTTTACAACACATGACTCTGATACCCTGCTGTGACATTTGAATTATTTTGCCCTGTGTGTGTGTGTGTGTGTGTGTGTGTGTGTGTGTGTGTGTGTGTATTTTGCCCTGAGATTGGATTTTAGTATGTGTACTGATTTGTATAGGCTAGTTCTGTGGGTGCGTAGCATATGTCTCAGTTGGGATATATTGTCATTTTATGTACAGCATATCTGTGTGTGTGTGTGTGTTTGTATGTATGCCAGTTCTCTGTGTTAGCCTGTGTGTGTGTGTGTGTGTGTGTGTGTGTGTGTGTGTGTGTGTTTGAGTGCATGTCCTGTGGGGTTAGCAAAGCCAATGGTAATTGGTGACACCATATGCCATTCTCTCCAGAGGGACACAGAAATGCTGAGCTCCCTAGATTTCCTACTGAGATACATGTATTAACAAACGACTATGTGTGTGTGTGTGTGTGTGTGTGTGTGTGTGTGTGTGTGTGTGTGTGTGTGTGTGTGTGTATGTGCATACTGGATGTGTGGAAGTGTAAATACAATATGTGTGTGTGTGTGTGTGTGTGTGTGTGAGTGTCTGTGTGTGTGTGTGCACTCATTATCAACATTATCAATACAAAATATTGTCTTCTCACAGACTAGTGCTGAGCAGAGCTTATTGCAAGTGAAAAGGTGAGAGGGTAAGCAGATGCTGTGAAAATGTGAGTGTGTGTGTATGTTTCAGTATGTGTGCATATTTGTGTGTGCTTGTGCATGTATGTGTGTGTGTGTGTTTAAGTATGTGTGCATATGTGTGTATGTGTGTGTGTGTGTTTAAGTATGTGTGCATATGTGTGTATGCTTGTGTGTGTGTGTGTGTTTAAGTATGCGTACATATGTGTTTGTGCCTGTGCATGTACTGTATGTATGTGTGTGTTTGTGAAAGAGAGAGAGAGAGAGAGAGAGAGAGAGAGAGAATGAATGAATAAATGACATGAATGACATAAATGACATAAATATCAGAAATAGTCTGTCTAACTGTGTTTAGTATTTATTACATACAATGCATGTCTGTCCATTTAAATGGATCACCAGCATCAGTTCTGTCGGGCCACAGAGTCACGCTCATGCCTCAGCTGATCTTAATTAGACCATTGCTCCGGCATAGGCTTACCATTTTGACACAAGAAAGGGCAGGGAGTTCCTCAGAAGAGACCCCAGAAAGGGCAGGGAGTTCCTCAGAAGAGACCCCAGAAAGGGCAGGGAGGTCCCCAGAAGAGACCCCAGAAAGGGCAGGGAGGTCCCCAGAAGAGACCCCAGAAAGGGCAGGGAGCTCCCCAGAAGAGACCCCAGAAAGGGCAGGGAGGTCCCCAGAAGAGACCCCAGAAAGGGCAGGGAGGTCCCCAGAAGAGACCCCAGAAAGGACAGGGAGGTCCCCAGAAGAGACCCCAGAAAGGGCAGGGAGGTCCCCAGAAGAATTACTGTATTCATGATCTCTTGTTCTTTGACTAAAGTGGTCCCGAGAGAACTTTAATAGTGTTCAATTAAATGACAAGTTCATTTGGTCTCAAATCAAATGAATGCGATGAGTGTGTAGAGGATATTTCTGAAAGTCTCTCTCTCACTCTACACCACACACAGGGAATGGCAGATAACGATGGTAGCAAGACTCGCTGAGCTGTGTGCGCCTCTCCTTTCTGCTTGGCTCCTGCCTCAGGGACAACCTGTCCATCTCAGGGGGAAACTCCCCCACTCCCTTTCAGGGACCAGGCCTTGTGATAAAGAGGTCAAGGGATCCACCCAACCCCCATCCCAAGGGCATTGTGGGTAAAGAAGATCCATGTTTGTATTGGGCTCTTCAGGCATCAGGCACGCAGGTCTCTCTCTTTCTCTCTCTCTCTCTCAGGACTGAAGGCAGGGGCCAGCCACACACATACACAGACACACACACACACACACACACACACACACACACACACACACACACACACACACACACACACAAACTATCACGGACGACAGAGACTGTGTGTGTCAATCTGCTGGGAGCTTTTCCTCCTCCTCTCCGGAGCACCTGGGATCTGGGAATCTGGGAATACCCAGTTCTTTTCCACCGGCTTCAGCTCAAAGATTATGCGCTTGTTCAGCAACTTCCCTCCGCCCTCCCATTTATTTTTGCACACACACACACACACACACACACACACACACACACACACACACACACACACACACACACACAGTGTCCCTATTAAGTGGGCCCTTACTTGGGTTTGATTTGATTTGGTGTGTGTGTGTGCTGGGGGGGGGTTGACTTGAGAAAGAGAGACGATGAGAGAGGCACGTACACCAGTTCTGACACACTTTTGGTCAAGGTCAAGTACTCCTCTCTGACATACTTAAGTTTTATATGTGGAACTATAGCTGGGGAAATTTATACAGTTTATGTGTGTGTGTGTGTGACAAGGAAGGGTCAGCGTTGTATAGTCCAGTAGAGTAGTGCTGACCCATTTTGGTGTCTGAAGTAAAAGTCCCTCCTTCTCTCTCTCTCTCTTTATTACACACACACGTATAGCAGATTTTGCTGTGTGTGTGTGTCAAAATATGACCTCAGCTGACATCAGCTGGATGTTTGCTTTATAAGAAGGAAGTGTGTGTGTGTGTGTCTAATGTAAATAAATAGAGGAAGATGGTTTGGTTCAGTCTTAGAGTAAGTGGGACACAAGTCTTTATCTCTTTACCACAAACAATCTGTCACAGGCCGGACAGGGATATTTTAAAATCACAAGCCTAGTATAAAGGGATATTCTTGTGTATTTCAACCTATAGCCCTGTTGTTCAAGTTCATCAAAATGTGTGGGTTGGAAAAAGAGCAAGATTAATTGGTACTGTGTAACACAGACTGAATAGTGAACCACCAGCTAACACTAACTGATATGGGCAAGGAAAATGAACCTTGCTTCCACTAGTTTGCTTTAACTGCCATGTGGCTATTTGGTCTTTGTTTATGTTTTTGTTTATGTTTACTTTGCAGATGCTTCTTATTCAAAGCAACAAACAACAGATAATTAATTTACAAAGAACTGGCTAGAAATGTAAAAATCTAATAGACCTATAAGCTTAAACATTTAAGTAAGAACGCAGTACCACATTTTCTCATTCTCTCTCCTACTACCATAATTTCCTGATTATTAACCAAGATTAATATATTGATTTAGCAAAATATCTTCACCTACAAGGTTAATACATTGATTTTGCTAAATGTCTTCATCTATTAGGTTAATACATTGATTTTGCAAAATGTCTTCATCTACGAGATTAATACATTGATTTTGCAAAATGTCTTCATCTACGAGATTAATACATTGATTTTGCAAAATGTCTTCATCCACGAAGTTAATACATGGGTGAGGGCTATATACAGGATTGCGTTTCATCATTCTACTTGATCTGATCTGATTTAATAGGTAATGTTTAGTAAACGGGTGTTAATACATGGGTGAAGTCAATACATGGTTTTGTTTGCATAAAACACTGACCTGAGGTTTATACATGGTATAACCGGCTTATATTCGGGAAATTACTGTAACAGTGCTTGCTGAACTCGACCAACAAGGCCAAAGGTTGTAATGCACCAGAATGTCCCTAAGTTTGGCCCCTGGGTTCCATTCTACTGTGTCTATTCTGCAATTGTGTTTTGCATTCAATATGTTTGTCACTTTTTTAAGTGTAATGTTTTCAAAATATATATATTTTCTCAGTGTGGGGGACAGAGATTGGATTCATTTGAAAAGATACATTTATATAGTGTATAATGCAACTTGTTTTATAACAGAAAATATTATATAAAAGACAGATGAAGTAGTCTGGATACTCACAGAAAGCACTGCGTCTGCAGTCCCTTCATTTCCTTTTTTGGTAAATGAAAAATGTTGTACAATCAGTTTTGACAGAATTGATATTATCCTTAGGTATTAGGTTCATTCTCATGTTCAATCTCAATATCAAAGCCAAATTCAGTGCACCATAAATATCTCCAAATATACACCAGTCAAAGTTCATAGCTCCAGCCCTTAGCCAGCATGCTGATTCAAATGCAACAGAATCATCAGGATAAACACCTAGACATTGAGACGTTGAGGAACCTGACTAGCATGCTAGTAGCCTGGTAATTGTGGGTTCAAATACTGGCTAGCACAGTTGAGCCCTTGAGCAAGCCACTAGCTTAGGGAGACTGGCCCTAATGTAATTCATAGGTTACAAATGTAAGCCACTTTGGATAAAAGCATCTATTAAATGCATTTGTGTGATGTTATATCTAAATGATATTGACTAACAATGACACTGACACTAATTTTGGGAAGTGGACCCCGGTGATATAAGTATTCACACTGACTAGTTATAATCAAATGTCATGGATTCTGATTGGCTATTGGGTTTCTCTCAAAATCACACCGAAAATGAAAATTATTAGCAAAATTATCTTCATAGTATGCAATATAAATGTCAATAGAGGCTGTAATTTATATTGATTTAGTAGTGGTACTTCAAACTGTTGTTTTTGTTGTTAAAGTTGTTATTTTAACAACTTATTGGTGTGGGCAGGCCTTAATTCTTGGGCTTTTCTAATACAATCTCTCTGACCTCAAACTACACCTCAGATGCAAAAAAATAGACCAAAATGTGACTGTGTAGAAACTTGCTTTTGTTGGCTTAATTTGTGCATGTAAATAAACAACCAAATCGAAAAGACATGACTGGGAAATCATTGTTTGTCAGTGTGTGTGTGTGTGTGTGTGTGTGTGTCTTTGTCTTGGACACACTCTGTGTTACTGATATGTGTGAGTGTTTCACAAAAGATAAAATAGTGGATAGAGTCAAGATTGGCTGAATGACTTGGTGTACCAGGATGACATGATAGTTCTTGTTAGACTGTTATATTTTTTTATTCTTTATTGGATAAAACATCTTCAGTTTTGCACTCCTTTTCAGTTAAGTACTGTAGGTGTCAAGGGTGTGAGAATGGGTGTGTGAGGGGGTAAAGAAAATTTCCCTTAAGACTCCCTCTAGTTTTAGTGACAGGAATTATGACACACACACACACTCCACTCACAAGGACACTCACTCACACACACCCCACACATACACACACACACACACACACTTCACTCACAAGGACACTCACACATCCCTTCCATCCCTTTTATCTTTTGAAAAGGAAGTGATGTTAGGCATGAGTGCCTGAGCATTACAACCAAGACACACACACACACACACACACACACCACTTACAAGGACACTCACACATCCCTTCCACATTTACAAACAAGAAATATTTAATTGTATCTTTTGAAAAGGAAGTGATGTTAGGCATGAGTGCCTGAGCATTACAACCAAAACATACACACATACACACACACACACACACACACACACACACACACACTCACACACACACAGTGCACAGATAGTACACACACACACACACACACACACACACACACACACACACACACACACACATTTCTCATTTTAAATTAGATTTTTTTTAAATCTCCCCTGCAGCCTACTCCATGCATTGCCTAAGTGAAGCATTGTGCATAGTATTGTGGGAGAAATTAAATCACGACAGTACAGGTTCTAAGTCCAGTGCAGGACAGTTTTCCCCTCTAATAAACCAGCTGGTAACAATGTGCTGATAGCACATTGATTTAAAGCAATTCTTTTTAAAGCTATTCTTGGCTTGGGCTTTTGTAGTTGAGATTGAAGCTCAGATGCAGAAGAACTGGCAACAAGTCAAGTCAAGTCAAGTAGGGATTTATTGTTGTTTCAGCCATATACACAGTACATAGTGAGACGAGACAACGCTTCACCGGGAACAATTGGTGATACACGTAACTGTTAAAACACAGTATGGACAAGACAGATACGTAATAGTGCCTACATACACTATTGCGGGAGAAAAATAACATTACAACACAAACGAAAAGGACACATGCTGCTACTGAACTCAGAAGTTATCAGAGACAGTACATGTTCTACATGCTGCTATTGAACTCAGAAGTTATCAGAGACAGTACATGTTCAAAGATGGCTTGTTTACAGATACAAAGGGGATTTTTGGAAAGACAAATTTTACTACTGCCAGCCAGAGGTATTTTTGTGCAGAATACAAGTGATCGTTTACTGTCGGTTCAGTGCAAATGTTTAAGTTAACGCAGGAAACTCAAGACAGAATTGAGACAGTAACAGACCTGGTCTGCTTCTGCAGCCTTTCTGGTGTGCATTGACTTTTACCCTAACCTTGTATAAGTGCACCGTGTGTAGCAGATAGAGAATGACTTCCTCCACTCTCAGGTTCTGCTGGTAGGAGAACTATAGGAGGTTGAGCACATGGAAGACCTGGAGTGGCAGCTGTATACCGGCCTTCAAGAGACTTCAAGTGCTTGCACTCACACACACACCCCTACACACCTACACACACACTCACACACACACACCTACACACACACACACAAACACACACACACACACACACACACACTCACACCGACACAAACAGACAGGTATACAGCACACCAATTTCACTATAGGTACACTCAAACACAATTTCTGTAGTTGGTTTGACCACACACACACACACACACACACACACACACACACACACACACACACAAACCCTGGGGTTCCTTCCCTGTAAACACAGTCATTCAGTGAGCCAATCTGTTCTGTGAAAGCTGACGAATACTGGCAGAAGGAGAGGGTTGTTTTTCTACACCAGAGTTGTGCATATTGATCTGTAAAGGAAAAAATACATCAGAAAAGGTATGCACAAACACACACACACACACACACACACATGCACGCATACATACATAAGTACACATACACACATACTTGAAAAAAACTAGTCACACACACACACACATATACACACACCAGATGTTTGTGTACATGGCATTATCTCCCTCTTGAGTTTCAGTGCAATTGGTTATTTTGCGTCTGTGCCGATGCCTGGCAATTGAAGTGACTCATACTTCCTGCTACGACCACCAGAGTAAAATACCACCACCATCAAGCAATCACATTACAGAACGATTGAGAGAGAGAAACAGAGAGAGAGTAAGAGAGAGAGAGAGAGAGAGGAAGGGACAAAAACAGAGATAGAGAGAGATGGGGAGAGAGAAAGAGGAACAAAGAGAGGGAGGGAGAGAGATGAAATGATGCAGAGAAAGAGGGATGTAATGTTGTGGACCCAACTCACATAAATAGACAGCGGCCGAGAACAAGTACAAACAATGATGAGCTTCTGGATTTGTGTAGAGGACATAAAAGGAGAGGGATCATGTGATCAGATTAACAGGAAATCTTTATTCAGCATGAAGGTGCTGATCATGATTTTAGATTGACAGGAGTAGTGCTTGTAACTGTGTATTGCTCTGTGACACTTTAAGTTGTAAAGGCTTATTCAATAACATCATATAGCTTTAAGAGTGCAGTCATGAGTGTGTGAACATAGTTACAATCACTCATGTCAGGAGCTTTTATAAATGTTGTTATAATGCGTTATGGATACTGGGATCATAGAGAGTGTTGTGAAGCGCGGATCGTGCAAGCTGATTAGCCTGTGGGAGCTGATTGTGTTATTAGATTAACAGGAGTGAATCATACTTCATTAGCATGGCTCACCAAGAGACACTCAAGCTTCATTTCATTCATTTGTGGCTAGAAAATGGCACCATTAGTCCTGTAAATACAAGTGAGTTGCTGCACCTCTCATATTTCTAAAATATAGTTTATGCACCATCTCTACCAGCACAGCAGATAAACCAGTCACACTCCATTATGATATACTGGGCTAGGACACATACACACACAGAGCAAAGGCCACACTGCAGTACTCTAATACAATCAGGCTGTATTGCATGTGTGCATGTGCATGTCACTGAGACTGTGTGTGTGTGTGTGTGTGTGTGTGTGTTTACAGAACATGACGCACACACACACATACACACCCACATCCACACACACACACACACACACACACACAGTCTCAGTGAGATACTGGAGGATGATGCTCTTAAAGGGTATCGATTAATCTTTGAGGATTTTGAGTACATTGTAGTATCCATTTGATATTCAACATGATACTGTATCATTTTTACAAAATGTTTCATCTTAAAAAGATGCCCTCATGTGTCTATGTGGTTTACATAAATGCTACTGTTAGTTGGACAAGCTGCCACTGATAGGATATGGGACAGGGATCCGTTTGGGGTGGACTCTCCTTTCTACAGAGCGTCCGCTCCACTGATAGGATATGGGACAGGGATCCGTTTGGGTTGGACTCTCCTTTCCACAGAGTGTACGCTCCACTGATAGGATGTGGGACAGGGATCCGTTTGGGGTGGACTCTCCTTTCTACAAAGCGTACGCTGATAGTATGTGATAGGATGTGGGTCAGTGGCACTGGTTGCTACTCTGATCTAGTCTAAGCTGAGGGGCAGGAGAGGAGGGCAAAGGTCAGGATGCCAACACAGAGAGGGGCAGCAGGGTCAGTAGGACGTCCATGAGGATGTTGAGACGGCTGAAATCAGTGGCTGAACACTTCTCTCTCCTGTGTGTACACATCCTTTATATAGCCTGTGCTGACCCATCATACACTGTGTTTGCGATTTGGTAAACATGTTAGTTGAAAAAATGTTTTTTCAACCAAGTCAGTAATTGTTTCTGGTTGTTTGTAGGTCATTGCTAAGTCTCATATGCATTTGTTGCATATGTGAATAAATTCCTTTGACAGATTTACTGTTATGGCTTACATATTGACACCAACTTCATGGCTTGTGTGTTAGTGTTAGAGTTAGTGTTAGAGTTAGTGTTAGTGTTAGTGTTAGAGTTAAGAGTTAGTATTAGTGTTTGTGTTAGTGTTAGTGTTAGAGTTAGTGTTAGAGTTAAGAGTTAAGAGTTAGTATTAGTGTTAGTGTTAGTGTTAGTGTTAGAGTTAAGAGTTAGTATTAGTGTTTGTGTTAGTGTTAGTGTTAGAGTTAGTGTTAGAGTTAAGAGTTAGTATTAGTGTTTGTGTTAGTGTTAGTGTTAGAGTTAGTGTTAGAGTTAAGAGTTAGTATTAGTGTTAGTGTTAGTGTTAGAGTTAAGAGTTAGTATTAGTGTTTGTGTTTGTGTTAGTGTTTGTGTTAGTGTTAGTGTTAGAGTTAAGAGTTAGTATTAGTGTTTGTGTTAGTGTTTGTGTTAGTGTTAGTGTTAGAGTTAAGAGTTAGTATTAGTGTTTGTGTTTGTGTTAGTGTTAGTGTTTGTGTTAGTGTTAGAGTTAGTGTTAGAGTTAAGAGTTAGTATTAGTGTTAGTGTTAGTGTTAGTGTTAGAGTTAAGAGTTAGTATTAGTGTTTGTGTTAGTGTTAGTGTTAGTGTTAGTGTTAGCATTATTTAAATATCTGTATCTTGCGTTGCACATTGCAAGCATTACATGCGTAGTTTTGCATTTATCACTTCTAAGCATTGACACTTGTTTGCAAATAAAAAAAACTCATGTCTGGCAGAATACACAGAATTTGCATAAAAACAAACAAACAAAAAACAATAAAACAAAACAAACAAAAGACAAAAACAAATTCTATACGTTTTAAAAATCATAACATTTGTAAAATATTTTATTGTCATCTAGGCTCAGTGCTTGAATTGTTCACACCTCCATGTTTATTCACTATGATGCAGCAGGGTTCCGTCTCTCTCTGAGCTGGACATGTGGCCTTCAAGAACTACTGATGAGGAAACAGACTATGTAGGTGAGATTTAGAGTCTAATCAGGATTACCTTTGAGGAGAGATACATCCTTGAATATCAAGGTAACTAGTGATCATAGGTGCGGTCATTCCCCACACTCAGGAGGTTATTGTCTAATCTATCAATAGATTGTCACTTGCTTGAAAATGTTCCAAAGTTGGAAACTCAATGTAGTCCTGCTCTGAATGACTGTCATCTCCCCTATGAAAGGAAATGCAAAAGAAAGATGCATTTTACAAATCACATTGATGTAAAATATTGTAACACTGTAATAGTTTAAAAAGAGGATTTATTTCAACAGAACGTCTATTCAACTTAACCTGTGAGCGTGTATCAAATTAATATTTTTTTCTTAGCTATTGGATGAGTTGTAGACTCTCTCTCTCTCTCTCTTTCTCTCATACACACACACACACACACACACACACACACAAACACACACACACACACACACACACACACTCACACTCACAGGCACACACACACAGAGACCCCTCTCTGAGAGAGTGACATTCCTCTGGAGCCGGAGGGGATGGAGGTGGATCTCTTCAGAGGTCTGTAACCTTTTCCTGCTGCTCCCACCAACACTCCAAAGGGTACATTTCCATAGATTAGAGCTGACATTTCCCACTAAGCAACATACATGTCTACGGGCCATAATGGAAATACTGCCAATCAGAGTGTGTGTGTGTGCGTTTCTAAGTGTGAGTGTGTGTGTGTGTTTAACACTGTGATGGGGGAGGGGGAGTGCAGTGAGGTTGTGTGCACTTAACAATTTAATTTCTCTGCACTATTGCACTTTCAACTTAAAATGGTGCAGTTTCTATGTTAGCAATATGCACCCCTTATTTGTTCTTTCATTGTGTCGTAGCTTGAATGTTATCTCAAAAACATTGTCCAGCCATAATTCCTGATAACCACCTATAGACTGACTACCATGTATTGTAAAAGTGGGATAATACTCTATTATGAACTATTATGAACCTTAGCTAAAACCATAGGCAACTTGTAGTCATGGTTACTACTGATTGTAATTTTTCTGCATGACCCCTGGCAGTTGGGTTAGCCCCTTGAGTCGTGGATCTGCCCAAGGTTTCTTCCTAGATTAACTGAACATAAGGGAGTTTTTCCTTGCCCCTGTTGCTCTTGGGTGCTCCTTCTGTGAAGCGCCACGAGACAATACTATTGTAAAAGGCGCTGTATAAATAAAACTGAATTGAATTGAATGTTATCCTCTTTTGTAAGTCACTTTGGATAAAAGCGTCTGCTAAATGCCTAAATGTAAATGTAAATGTAAACATATTGCAAATAGCAAGTCAAATATGTTGAAAGCAATTATTATTAGATTAGATTAGATTAGATTCAACTTTATTGTCATTACACAAGTATGAATACATGTATGAAATCGTATTACATACCGCAAGTGGCATCAGTGACAGGCATCCATGTGTTACACAACAGGGAGTGGGAGGAAGGATACAACTATTCCCATCCTGGGGATTGTATTGAAACATTCTGACGCACACTCAAGTAAGAGTACTCTTTGTAAGGTGTATTGCTCTTTTTTTGAAATGCTGTTCCCCTTAAGTCCACTTGGTGTCACTATTGTGCTACTTTAGACATCTCTAAACTTCTAAAAGAAGGCCTTTGGATAATGGAGTGTGGTAGTGATAGAGGTGCTTGGAAGTGCCCCTGTAATGGTAGAGTCATAGTGATACTTTAGTTAACCCCTGATGGCATAAGTAAGTCTTTTCATGTATTTCATTTAATTTCAGACTGCATTTTCTTTTACAACAAGGGCAATGACCTATTCATTATACATTTTATAGCAGTGGGGGTCGTGGTCATATTCATAACTAGTGAAACACCTAATGCAAACATGCCAGAATTTGCACAAGTATGTAAATAGATGGATAGATAGGTAGATAGATAGATAGATACTTTATCGATCACACTGGTCTTCCACAGGAATGGCTGGAGTCTCCACACGGTGCTATGTCTCACAACTGATCATTTTCATCCATCGTTCCAAGCCAGGTGATGTAAAATAACACACAGATGATAGATAAGAAGACAATACAACATTACTCAAGTGAGGGACAGAGACTGCTTTACTAGCCACTGTTCACAGGTCCAACAGGACAGTGAGGGTAAAGCTGTATGTTTGCAACTACTAATAGTTATGTGTTATCAAACTATTTAAACTGTAACAACTTGTGAATCAAGGAATCCTCCCTGTCCCACTGTCAGTGGTGGTTCCGGCCGACCCATTTTTTGGGCGCAACCTACTTACAGAGACACCGGTGGGATCGCTGTTTGAATGGGTGATATTTCTCTCTTTTTTTCAAAATAGAAATGCCCAGTTTAAATTTAGTCTCTAAGGCTATGGAGAGTTAGTCACCGAAGATGTTCTGAAAGTGATGAGAAAACTGAACGACAATGGCCTGCTAACCCACTTACAGGCAAATACTGTAATCAGGTCATTTTTGTTTTTGGTTTGGTTTAATTCTCAAGTTATTGCCTCAGAAGCTGGATGCAAACAATCCAGATGAAGTTCCCTAGCATCAGCAGGGACCTATTTAAATGCAAGTTTTGTGGATGTGGACTAATTACAGGCTTGCAGTGTTTGGACTCTACTAAGAAAACTTACATTACACTCAGGCAGACAGAAACCTCTCATTATTAAAAACCCTTTAATGCCCAACTAAAAGCTTCTTCACTACAAAAACATTACTTTAATGCCAAGTGAAAGCCTCTTGCTAAATCAATGGACCCTAAGCGGAAATCTGTTGTCTGTAAAGTTCCCCCATGTACGTGGATATATCATAAGATAAAAGTTATGGCTATCCCTATATATAAGGTTGGGTTGGCACACACAGCTCTTTGTTCAACAGCAGCTGACATATATTATTCCTTTGTGCTCAAGTGCACATCAAGTGAAGTTGAGCTTCAAACCCCCAACTTCGTGTTTGCTGGCTTGGCAGTCTGATTACTTTACCACTGTGCTATCACTGCCTCATGTATATACTGCAGCTTATTGATGTGTACAGTCCAAATATGCTTTTATTTCCTGAACAGGTGAACAGCTCAGTTGAGGGCATCTGTACTGTATCCAGTGCCATGATCCTGAAAGAACACTGTATTGTATCCAGTGCCATCATCCTGAAAGAACACTGTACTGTATCCAGTGGCATCATCCTGAAAGAACACTGTACTGTATCCAGTGGCATCATCCTGAAAGAACACTGTACTGTATCCAGTGGCATCATCCTGAAAGAACACTGTACTGTATCCAGTGGCATCATCCTGAAAGAACACTGTACTGTATCCAGTGGCATCATCCTGAAAGAACACTGTACTGTATCCAGTGCCATCATCCTGAAAGAACACTTTGATACAATTGTCAAAGAGAACGAAGCAAAAAAAAAAAAACAAGCTGGACGTCACAAATTTCCAGACCCAACCACTCTGGCTGTGGGGCAAAGGGTCTTGAGAAAAAAACCCCACAAGAACTCAACAAAGGAAAGTGGCAAGCTGGAGTGCAGCTGGTTAGGACCATATACCATTATACACCTGAAAGATAAACATATACCGTCATACACCTGAAAGATAAACACATACCATTATACACCTGAAAGATAAACACATACAATTATACACCTGAAAGATAAATGTATACCATTACACACCTGAAAGATAAACATATACCATTACATTACACACCTGAAAGATAAACATATACCATTATACACCTGAAAGATAAAACACATAACATTATACACCTGAAAGATGAACGTATACCTTTACACACCTGAAAGATAAACATATACCATTACATTATACATTTGAAAGATAAACATATACCATTACATTACACACCTGAAAGATAAACATATACCATTACATTATACATTTGAAAGATAAACATATACCATTACACACCTGAAAGATAAACATATACCATTACACACCTGAAAGATAAACATATACCATTACATTATACATTTGAAAGATAAACATATACCATTACACACCTGAAAGATAAACATATACCATTACATTATACATTTGAAAGATAAACATGTACCATTACACACCTGAAAGATAAAAGTGCTCATCTTAACTGAACAGTAACAGTAGCACACATGGGAGTAAGTATGATGTGATTCTCTTCAAATGTGCAAAAGAAAACAATATTGTATGCTTGTGAGGCGTGAATGCCATTTGTTGTAGGTATTAAAAGTCAATGCAGTGAGTATTGGGCAGTGGTGGTAGCATAGTGCTTTAGAAACCTGGCTAGCATACAAGTAGCCTGAAAAGTTTTGGGTTCGTATCCCAGCTGCCACAGTTGTGCCCTTGAGCAAGGCACTTAACCCTAAGTTGCTCTAGGGGAGACTGGCCCTGAACAATTGACAAAATGTGAGTCTCTTTGAATAAAAGCATAAATAAAAGTCCATGGGATGGAAATAAGAGCTAGATACATGTTGATACACTTCTGCTGAAAATAGGGCTGTACACATACTTTACAAGGACATACAGCTGCTTTGCCCTGGGAAGGGATTGGAGAGTGAGGTGCATATTTCCTTCTTTCTCACGCCATAATCCTTTTTAAACTTTGAAGAGTAATAATGTCTTCTTTTATGTTGTTGTAGGTAATACATGCATGTCTGAGCAAAATGGTGACAGAGCACAATAACAGGTAAATGGACATGGCACACACACCACTTGGACACATTTGCCATAACAGCCAAGTAGAAAAAAAAAAGTAAACTTGAAGGTGTGCTGTAACTACTAGTAGTGTTGGTGGTAGTGTAGTGAATCAGGAGATTCAAAACACACCATTCAGAGGGGTGCAATTCAATAGCTGCAAGCATACGTTTATTGTAGCTTGGGTTCCTTTAAACAAAAAACACTGCTTGTCGCCCATCTCTACGCAGACCTCCCCTCCCCCTCCCCCAAATCACTTGATCCCTACCACCCAACTCCTCCCCTTTATGGGACAGCCCCTCCCCCCTCCAGACACACCAACCCAACAGCTTTCTACACATCCATATACATATAGTTACATCCAGTAACTACATGCATATGACAATTAAACTCCTTGTATCTCTCTTTTTCTGTTTGTCAATCTGACAGCCCTGTGTCCTCTCTATCATTTTGTTGGTTGACTTATGTTGCAAGAAACGGGTGATTATCTCTGACTCCTGCACAATAACAGCAACGAGCCAAAACCAAACTCATTGTACTTATTCACTTTTACTTCAAATGGAGAAAATCCCTTCAGAAGACTGCTACTAAGAAAGGGTTGTCATTTTTAGAAAACAATGAATAAAAAAAATATTTTTTTGATTTAAAGTAAACTTGAAATAGTTCAGACATTGCTCAAAGAGAATGCCAAACATTGTTGTTTTCTTGGTACCCAGAAACTGGATTGGTCCCTTCGATTTAGGTCCTTAGCAATGATTTATGGCCAGTTTATCTTGATAGATCATAAAAGGAACAGGCAATTTCTGTAAAACTGAACAACAGCCTCCCTAAATATGATAAAAGAAACTGCATATAATATCAGGAAGCAGCAGATTAATGGCTATTAGGGTCTTTTTCCGGAACTCGTTTAAGCAGCCCTTGTTGTGTATACAGACATAAATGCACATGTGCACAAACACACAAACACACACACACACAGACACATACTTACACACACGCTTACAGTCTCTCTTTCCCAAGCCCTTACACAGATGTATGTAGATATCTATCTCACGCACATACACACACACACACACACTCATGCACACACATACACACACGCGTACACAAACACACACACACACCAGAGACCCCTGTTGAATTTAAACAGCAGTGTCATAAGTGTGTCTGATTAGTGAATCAATGGCCTTGTGGGACTGTGTGTGTGTGTGTGTGTGTGTGTGTGTGTGTATTTGTCTACTAGTGCTGGAGCATACCTGTATTGCATCTGAAATCAAAAGCAAAAAAGTTCAAACATTTTGAAAGATGGATCGTTTAATATTGTTCAGTCTTCAGCCAGTCCCTATAGGGCAAAGCAAACAAATGTGTGTGTCCGTGTGTGTGTGTGTGTATGGCCAAGCAAACAGCCTGAAATGAGCTGAGCTTAATTGAATTTCAAAGTTAAATAGAGTGAGGTGTCTTGGAGGAGATGGGAACCGGCTGGACTGTTCTCCACCAACCCACGCACACACATACACACACACATACACACACACACACACACATGCATGTACGCGCACACACAAACAAGTGAACACTCCTGTGCATACACACACTCAGCTGGTCTGTGGCCAGCATGAGTCTCTCCGCAGATCAGTCAGGGGGCAAATACACATACACACACACACACACACACACACCACACACACACACACACACACCACACACACACACACACACACACACACACACACACACACACACACACACACACACACACACACACACACACACACACACACACACACACACACACACACACACACACACACACACACACACACACACACACACACACACACACACACACACACACACACACACACACACACACACACACACACACACACCACACACACATCAGTCAGTGGGCAATAACGAGCCACCAGGGCCAGAATCTGATACCACAGAAACAGTGCAATCAGTCCCGCGCCATTTGTCTCCTTTCCTCTGGATAATCAGGCTGATCTTCCATCTTCCTGGGTTTTCCTGGGACACAGACAGAGACGCAGACACAAGCCGACACACACACACACACACACACAGACACAGACAGAGACACAGACATATGCACACACACACACAGACACGCACAGAGACGCAGACACAAGCACACACACACACACACGCACACCCACACAGACAGAGACACAGACATATGCACACACACACACACAGACACGCACAGAGACGCAGACACAAGCACACACACCCACACAGACACAGACAGAGACGCAGACACAAGCACACACAGGCATGCACACACAGCACACAGACACACACAGAGACGGAGATGCAGACGCATGTGCACACACACACAAACACACAGATAGAGACAGAGACAGAGATGCAGACGCAAGCACACACATGCACACACAGAGAGAGAGAGAGAGAGAGAGAGAGAGCTTCTGAGTGTTGAAGTCCAAATCTACACCGGTGATCACGCATAACTGTCATGCCTCCCGTGCCACAGATGGGCGGAACCCCTTTGTCCAATCGGAATCTCTGATGACCCTCTCATCACTGAATGACAGTGAATGACAGTGAATGGCACTGAATGACAGCGTCCCTGGATAACAAAATGTTGCACCACCAATGCAATGCGTTGAGTGTTCAAGACTGTATTAGCACCAAGGTCCAAGCAGTCACCTGGACTGGGGAGTTATGAAAGAATGTGTGTCTGTAAGTGTGTATTTCTGTCCATGTGTGTTTTTCTGTCTGTGTTTGTGTGTCGGTGTGTATGTGTGTGGTGCATTGGTAGCGTAGCGGTTAGCGTGCTAGTAGCCTGGAAAGTTTTGGGTTTGAATCCCAGCTGCCACCGTTGTGCCCTTGAGCAAGACACTTAACCCTAATTTGCTCTCAGGGAGACTGACCCTGAACAATTGTCCACCCACTATGTGTGCATGTGGGTGAGCACTGGGGAGGTCTTGCAGGAGCTTGTCTGTGAAAAATGCACACACACACACACGCACACATACAAAGTGCCCTGGGCTCATTCTCCTGGAATGCCACAATTTCTCCCCTGCTGAGAGACTGAGGTCGGGCAGACAGGGTCAAAGGTCAAGTTGTTTTGTCTTTGAGCATTTTACAGTCACAGGCAGGTTCACTACCAGAACCTGCTTGCCTGTTGCGTTTTGCAGACCATTGTGCTGAATTTGTTTTATGGCTTTTGAGTTTTATGGCTTTTAAGCAAAAAGCTTTGTGAATTGGTTTTAGTGAGTTAGTCCTCTGGGCTAATGCTAAGCTGTTCCAGACTTAGGTGCTACTTTTAGACCTAAATTTCTTTGTAAATTACTCTTAGTCCTAAAGTTACGACTGACACGCCCATTATTTTTAGGAGTTTCTCCTAAATTTGCCTGTTAGGAGCATATAATATGGGCCCAGGTGCTCAACCAATCAACCAGTCACTAGGTTCTACCAATCAGGCCCTACTAATCAGGCTGACAACAGCCAATTAAGGTGCCTAGTCATTCCACTCACAGGGAAACATACACAACTCACATAAATTACAAGAAATTAGGCCTGTACTTAAACATATGAATAATGCAACAAAACCCTGGTAACTGTCTAAACAGTGTTAACAGAGGAAAATCACATTTCTATGAATATACTTTGCTCTGTCTGGCTGTTATCTAAAGGAGTGAAAAAATGTATACAACTCCCTGCACCTAAAAATACACTCGTCTCACCCTCGTCCTGCTCTTCATCTGTTATGATGATGATGCCATACTGTTGTTTTCCAGGGGACAGAAGAATCCTTTGGTCTGCCCCCCCCCACACACACACACAGGAACACAAACATACACACATACAATGTCAGACAGAGACAAACACACTGTCATGGTTACTGTGTCCTGAGAAGAAAAGACAAATCTTTCCGGGCTTCAGGATGGCTGATGAGCTCCCTCCGCACACACACATACACACACACACACACTCATATGCTTTCGCGTGACTGCACCGGCCACAGAACGAGCGGGTTATTTCGGAGTGCGTGTGCCACTAGATGAGACGACAGCTGCATTCTGCTGACAGAGGCTGCTTCACTCTGTTGCTGGATCAGATTCTAGAACCAGAATCCAGCCTGTGTGCCAGTGTTCCAGTGGTGTCATGGCAACACTGGTCAACGTGGAGAAAACAGCATCTATAAGTCCTGTCTTTCAGTGTGTGTCTTTGCCGTGTTGATTGTGGACAGGGTTCCAGAGGCATCCAGACAAATGATGGAAGGAGGCTGAGTGCGTTCTCTCAAACACTCAAACACACACACTCACACACACTCACAAACACACACACACATACATACCTGCTGTCATGGCAACTGTATAGCGAGCGAGAGAAAGCATTCAGCCAAAAAAATGTTTTGGTTTTGCCTTGTCATGACAGCTAATGGTGGGACAGCTTCAAGAGAATATTGTGATCCAGCGCAACCTATAAATACAGGACCAGAGTGTGCTGCTCTTGGATTCGTTTGAACAGACTAATACACACAGAAAAACACACACAAGTACACACACACACATACCACACACACACAGATATGGAAGGGATTAGGAGTTAAATGATAGAAATCTAATGGGTTGCGTGCAAAATCGAAGTAAGTCTCTGGAATTCTGACCCTGTGGAAGAGATTCATAGTATCCAAAAGACTGTACACACAGCATAAATCAATGTTAAAAAGTGAACATCTCCAAAAAAAAGATCTATGACAGTACAAAGTTACATCGCTGCTCTTACTGTGTTGGTCTGCAGGATAGATGGTCATTTCAGCAGGGTGCTGAAAGGCAGCGTTTGAATTCAGGTATACACATCGGCCTCCGCATCTGTGATCATAAATATACACTCTCTGTGTGTTTGTTTGAATTCAGGTATACACATCGGCCTCTGCGTCTGTGATCATAAATATACACTCTCAGTGTGTGTGTTTGAATTCAGGTATACACATTGGCCTCCGGCCTCATCCACCAGACCAAGATAAAGAAGATGCTCCCTGTAGTAAATCCCTAGAACATTCCAACACATTGGTGGGAAAGGTAGTTAACATGTGTAAATGGAAGTGGTAAAGGGGCTCTCTGTCTATGTGTGTGTGTAAACTGTTACATAAGGAACTGCTGTAAAAATTAATTGACACTTTTACACTCTCAATAAGGACCTAATAAGGCCGTATAATGTGATAAATGACACTTACTGTCTTGCATTGTGTGTGTGTGTGTGTGTGTGCATGAGAGAGAGACAGAGAGAGAGAATATTCAATGTGTATGTTTATTTGTACAAAGTTCATCTAAAGAGTATGTGTGTGTATGTATGTACGTGTGAGAGAGAGAGAGAGAAAGAGAGAGAGAGAGTGTGAGGTGGCAGGATTTGTAAGTTTTTCTGTGTGTATATTCCATTTGATCATTTTATTTTTTACCAGCATACAAGTGCCTTAAACTACTAGACACGTACCACAGTGTCTATGATCATAAATAGTGACAGTCTCAGTGTGTGTGTGTTTAAGTCAGTGCATGTATGGGTGTTTGTGTGTATATATGTATGTGTGTGTGTGTGCATGTTCACTTGGTTCTCGTAACCCGTGGTTACCAGTCTCCTTATCTCCCCTTGTCATTACCGTGGCAACGCCACTGCCCTCGGCTGTGCACCTGGTCCACCCTCCACACCTGTTAGCACTGGAGTGCAGGGCTCTGTTCCCAAAGCAGGATTTATGAGACCCTGGATTTATGTCCCCGCAGTGGGAGTGCACACACACACACACACACACACACACACACACACACACATACAAAATGTGTAGAAAGAGTATTGGAAAAACACATACAGACAGAAAGACACACACACACGTTCAAGACTGTACAGGTAGACCTCCATAAATACACACGCACACACACACACACACACACACACACACACACACACACACACACACACACACACACACAGACACCCTTAACCTCTGCTAACCCACTGTTAACACTCCTGTCAAGTTTGCATGTGTGCCACCGTCGAGGTTGGATGTAGGAACATAATATTTTGACCTGGTCCAAGTGTCTTATGTAATCTGTCTGGAATATTAAATGCTGGAGTTTCGGTTGTCTCTTGTCTGCAGGATCTGTCTCAACCTGTGAAAGGTAGAGGTGTGTGTGTGTGTGTGTGTGTGTGTGTGTGTGTGTGTGTGTGTGTGTGTGACTGACTGTGTGGCTCAACTGGAGGTAGGACATGGGATGACAGGGAAGAAATTAGTTTAGTAGGCTAAGTCAGTGTCACGAATGGCTTACTTAGAGAGTCTCTCATGCATGTGAGCACGCACACACACACAAATCATTTTTAAGAAGTTTGAATAAAACAAACAAACAAAACACCTGCTGTTCGTTTTTTTTTGTTCCACAGGATTTTTTCAAAAAATATTTCATTTAATCATTGTAGGAAGTAAATGCTAAAGATATTATTGTAATATATTTATAATATTAATTAATTTAGAGAGGCTATCATCATTTTTAGAACATAAATAGAGATTTTTGTAATATTCTGATCTAGCCAATTTAGCATATACTGGGACAAAAACAGCAAGAATATATAAAATGAAATAAACAAACAGAAAATTAAGACACAAACATAAACAAAACATACATAAACAAAAACAAAACAAACATAAACAAAAATACATTAGCATGGGTGTCGTGAAAAAACAAACAAAAGTAAACAAACCTAGGGTTATACAATATATATATATATGTACACACAAATTATATTTACAAACAGAGACAGAATGAACTATTTTATCATTCATGTGGGCCATCTGATACCATAGGGCTATAAAAGGGTATGCACAATAATAATAATAATAATAATAATAATAATAATAATAATAATAATAATAATAATATGTTGCATATGCTAACAAGAGGGCCCTGTCAAATATTTTGTTTATTTATTCTGTGCCATGGTTGAAATTTGACCCATGCACTGTGCTAGAATTCATCCAATGAGTTCATATATACAGGAGCAGATCTGTATGCATGTACAGAGCAGACCAGGCCACAACCTCTCACACACATCCTCAAAACACATTCACACGCAATCACACACCCTCCATACAAACATAAACATACACACAAACACACACAAACACACACACACACACACACACGCACACACACACACACACGCACGCACACACACACACGCACGCCCGAGAGTTTAGCAGCTGAGCACGTTTGTGCCAGTACATCCCAAACACGCCCTGCTTTTGACCTTCTACGCTGTATACAGTCAGGCCTTTTAGGAAGGATTGGTGTTCCAGTTTAAAGAACAATGCAACGCCCAGACTGTTTTGGGCTAATTTAACATTAACACTTCTCTCTATGGGCTATAACTAGTTAAGAAGCTCAGCTACTATAATCTGGCAAGTGTATTTAGTGCTAATTAATTTCATATTAAGGAAAAGCCCTCTAATTTTATGCTAGCCCCAGCGCTAGTGGAGAGGGTCTGCTGTAATGAGGCTAGTTTTTGCTGAGTGGGCTCAAACTCCACCATTAAGTGCTCCCATTCAGGAAGTAATTAGCTTTGCATTTGTGCATGAGAGAGCAATATGTAGTTTTTTTTTTGCTTGTCAAACAGAAAACACTTCCAGAAAAATAACCCAAGAATGTCCACACAAAAGCCATGCTTACCAGAGCATTCACAGTTACACAAACGTATCAACCACCAACCAGATCAGCCTGCTTCTTTGTCTAGATCATATTATCAGATGGATAACTGACATTAACATCTCTTCCCTTTTCGAGATGACACTGGAGATAATCTGCAGTTGTGGATAAGGACCACATACTGTATTCTCCAGCCTCAGACACTATGTGTAGCACTTTGATGTGGTGGTCCCATTTGCTTTTCAGCTCTCTCAGCTATTTATTTATTTTCTAATACGGAGGAGGAGAATATCTGTTGTCATAAACACCCAGCTCTGTGTAAACGTAGCCTCAGACATGCCCTGATATGGCTCTGTGACCTGCAGATCTGTCACTCTGAGTGTCTCACTGTTTTGATACCCCAGATGTTGCCAGATGTCTGACCTGATTTGATCTGTCAACCCGACAAACTGGCCTGGTATCTCCGGATGTGCAATGCATGTGTGTCACATTTGGCAACACACACTAGAATGCAATTACATTAGTAAGATAGAATGGAATAGAATAGAATAGAATAGAATCTGCCTTCTCTGGGACTGTCTTAGTCATTACAGATGTGAATCAAAACTTAGCACCTCTGTCTGTGTGTGTGTGTGTGTGTGTGTGTGTGTGTGTGTGTGTGTGTGTGTGCCCTGTCTCTTGTGACCTCTGTCTCACCCTGAATGCTTTCACGTCACACCCCACTGCTGACGTTTACCTCCAACAGAAGCCTGTTGTCTGTCTGGGGTTACAGTGTATGTGTGTCTCTGTGTCTGTGTATGTGTGTGTCTCTGTCTGTGTGTGTGTGTGAGTGTGTGTGTGTCCTGTGTGTATGTGTCTGTATGTGTGTGTGTGTTTGAGACACACACACACTAGTGGTGTAGTGCTACTTCTGTCATGGAAGTGAGAAGAGTGTGTGTGTGTGTGTGTGTGTATGTGTGTGGGAGCACTGCTGACGTAAGAGAGACCACAGCTCCATTGAAGCAGAGCAGAGCCAGGAGGAAAATGACAAACACCCACCCAAAGGCATTCTGGGATATCCTTCTCACATGTGAACGAGACACTGGTCTGTTTTGTGTTGGGTCACAGTTGCTGGAGCATTTGTGTGCATATTTGTGTGTTTTGCATGTACTGTATGTGAGTGTGGGTGAGTCTGCCTTTAGGTGAATGTAAGTTTTTGTTCAAATATGAGGTGAGCATGTGCAGGTGTGTGTGTGTGTGTGTGTGTGTGTGTGTGTGTGTGTGTGTGGGCTGACGATGAAAGAGAGCCTGGTACTGCTTCCTCCTCCTCTCTGACATGTAAACAGTGTTGAGGTGAGTGAAATTCCTGTGGAGTCAGCACAACACAGCCACCAGGGACTCCACCCAGCCACAGCTGTCAATCACACACTTCCCAGCGTCTCCACCCAAACGAGTACTATGGAGCACTGGGTCTCCACAATATTTGAATCAGCCCACTGAGAATATGTTTGTCTCTTTTAAGTGTCTCTAGGTGTGTGTGTGTAAGTAATTGAGGGTATGTGTATTTTGAATGGTTATTTTTAAATGTTGGCACAGATGTGTGTGTGTATGTGTGTGTGTATGAGTGAGTGTGCCCTGCTGTGTCTGAGGAATGTTGCTGTGCCAATGCCATTGGTGTGTGTGTGTGTGTGTGTGCGTGTGTGTGTGTGTGTGAGGGGCATAAATTAGTGTCCATCCACCTGGGAGGTCTACGTGAAGTCAAAATCCTATGTTGCAAACACACACACACACACACACACACACACACACACACACACACACACACACACACACACACACACAAAGACAAAGAGCTGGGGGAAGCAGGGGTGGGTCAAGTTAGTATAAAATTCTAGGAATGTAAGTATGTGTGTGGCCTTTGTGCATTTTGCAGTGGGTAAGAAAAGATTTACATTTGTGTGTGTGTGTGTCTGTGTGTGTGTAAGGCATACTTACACTAAAACTAGCCTGGTTGAGTTACAACACTTGTCCATACAAATGTCTGGGTGGGCCAACTTATATCTGCCTCTGTGTGTATGTGTGTGTGTGTGTGTGTATGTGTGTGTGTGTGTACAATACAGAGGAAAAGAGAGAGTGCACATGGATGTAAAACAAAAGTTGATAGTGTGTTGGTGTGTGTGTGTTTATGTGTGTGTGTGTGTGTGTGTGTGTGCGTGTGTGTGTGCAAGACAGAGTGTGCAAGCTTGTGTCTATGTGGCTAACTATCAAAAAACAAAAGAGAAACAAAAAGAGATGGCACAATACAGAGGAAGAGAGAGAGTGCACATGGATGTGTGTGTGTGTGTACAATACAGAGGAAGAGAGAGAGTGCACATGGATGTGTGTGTGTGTGTATGTGTGTGTGTGTGTACAATACAGAGGAAGAGAGAGAGTGCACATGGATGTGTGTGTGTGTGTGTACAATACAGAGGAAGAGAGAGAGTGCACATGGATGTAAAACCATGTGTGTGTGTGTTTGTGTCTGTGTGTGCTGTATGTCTGCCTGTGAATGAGTTGGCACATTCCACAGTTCTTATCCTCCATCAACCCACCCAGTCCATCAGCAGAGAGAAAGAGACACACACACACACACACACACAGAGAGCGAGAGAGAGAGAGAGATGCCCAAATTACAATGAAATTCGGTTCAACTTCTACCCCAAATTCCAAGCCATATACCAGCATTCCCAGAGACTGAAGACCCCAAGAAACTTAGATATTTATTAGGAGAGGAAGAAGATTGTGCAATATTAGCTGCACACTATGAATACAGCTGAGACAAAAAGAGGAATGACCACTCAGTGATGCGCCCATGAATGCACACATTCTTCACACACACAGACATCCACTCACACACACACATCCACACACACACACACACACACTGAAATACGCTTACAGACACACACACACATGAGGGAGAGAGAAAGAGATGAAGAGAGAGAGAGAGAGAGAGAGACACGACCTGTGATCTCACAAGCACTCATCCAGTAATCACTCCTTTTTTCCCTCCTCTATCACTCTGTCATTGTCCCACTCACCACTCCCTCTCTACCTCTGACCACAAGCTCTATCCGTCGGCCTTCTCCCCTACAAGGCAAATAATCAGTGTTCTGTGGGATTGCCTGGGTGGCTTTGGGCAGCCAGTCGTCTAATGGTAGATACCAGCCTGGTGAGAGTTTGCTTTTTCTGCAGGAATGTGTGTTTTTTTCTTTTGTCTGTCCATAACATACTTAATAGACAATAACTCAGAAAAATAAATCTCCCTAGTGTTATGGGGCATTTTCTACAAAAAGTCTCAGATGCATGAGCAAGCATAATAATAATAATAATAATAATAATAATAATAATAATAATAATAATAATAATAATAATAATAATAACACTATGGTCTCAGTTATTGTCTATTAAGTTATGGACAGACATTATATAATTATTATTATGATTCTTCTTCTTCTTCTTATTATTATTATTAGGGGTGCACCAATCTAACTGTTTTAGTTCCGCCCCGCTCTGATATCCCTGAATTAGGAGATGGGTATCATCCTTAGCCTTTCAAACCATGCAACACATGGCAATTGCTATTATTATTATTATTATTATTGTTGTTGTTGTTGTTATTGTTATTGTCATTATTATTGTCATCATCATCATCAACAACAACAACAACAAAAGGCACATTCTTAATGCCAGTTAGGTTCCATGAAGAAGCAAAAACCAAAATATTGCAATAACACTGAGCTTGCTCATGTTCTGTCACATCCATGACGCCTAGTGTTGCTGCCTTCCTCTCTGTTAACCTGGGCTCCATTGCTGGCCAGTACAGGGGGCCTTGTGTCAAATACCAGTCTGACGAAATCATGGTGGTCATTCTGAAGCATAAGTCTCCCATCCGGAAGTCTCACGCTATCCCAGAATTCCACAGGCTGTGGGTGGCCAGTGTTGCTGATTGGGTTTGGGCCAAGTTCCTCATACCTTAATGTTCCGCATAACTTAATGCTAACCTCAGGACTTTACATTGGAGGGGAAATGAGTACCCTCGAGAAAAATAAACATTGTCTCTCTCTCACACACACACACACACACACACACACACACAAACACACACACAATGGAGAAAAACGTTCATAGACATAGGACCTTTCACACACTTGCAGTCATATAGAGCCATGGGGTATGAATGTCTCTCACACACACACACACACACACACACACACACACACACACACACACACAGGCTGTTTTCTTTTTCCCCTAGATGCTGGCTTGGATGGCTTTGTTAGCAGTGGCCTGGCTGTATAAACAATGTGGGTCCCAGATTTAGGCAAGGAGACGTACTTCTGGATAGTCCTACACAGGAAAAACACACTTGCAGTGCCCCCCACCACACACAGCCTTGAGGTCGTAAACTCACACACTTTGTGTGTGTGTGTGTCTGTCTCATAAGTGTGTGTACATGTGTATGCATGGGTGTGTCAATATTTGTGTGCCTCTGTATGTGTGTGCATGTATTTATGTGTGAGTAAAAATATGTGATTTATGTGTGAGCATGTGAACTGTATATGTTCAGACGTGCAGTCTCTCTCTCTCTCTCTCTGTGTGTGTGTGTGTGTGTGTATGTATGTGTGTGTGTGTGTGTGTGTGTGTGTGTAAGATGGTTCTCTGTGGGCGGTTAAAGACTAGTTGCACCTCTGACTCAGGAAATGTTATGACTTTACATCTTCCTCCTGAACCCCTCGTCCTCACCCTGACACCTCTCTCTCCTCTTCTCTCTCTATCTCTCTCTCTCATCTTTCTTTCCACCACTCCCCCTCCCCCTCTCTCTTTCCCTGGGTGGGTGAAACTGAGAGAGCTGTGGTTTGGGAAGTTTCATATTAGCTGTGTGGCTCATCCTGTCTAGCTGTCAGTTTGGATTTATTTGTGTGTGTGGTGAGATGGGGGGTAGATAGATAGATAGATAGAGAGAGAGAGATGGGGAGAGAGAGAGAGAGAGGGAGAGAAACAGAAAGATGATGTGGGAGGAGAGAAATATCTGAATGGAGAATGAGTGAGGATCCTCTGACACACTGGTACTCTAAGAAGAATACTCTTTTCTAATAATGTGTGTGTGCGTCCGTGTGTGTGTGTGAGGGAGTAGGGAGTGAAAGTGTGAGAGTCTAAGTTAGTATGTGTTTAAATGTCTGTATGTGTGTGTGTGCATTAATGTTTGTAAGTGAACCAGCTGAAAATCACAACTTGGATCTGTGGATGACAATGAAGTGTGTCATGATTGCCTTGGAAAAATAGCTTGGTTGTCGTCACGTGTTTGGCTTAAGGTCTTTATGACTAAGGCATGGATTCAGATAATGATTTATCTTCAAGGCTTTCATTTTTTCTTGGTAATAAAGATAAGACTCTGTGCTTCCTTTCTGGCATCTCAAAAAATTACTTTGCTTCCTCCAAAAGTAGACACGTGAGCATGTGAAATTTTACCATGTTCAGAGTAAAATACGTCTGTAGGCTAGTGACAATGGCCCCAATTTTGAGATACCTCTACAGGAAGTACAACTAATCCCAAATCAGTTTTTTTCCTCATCTTTAAGGTCTCTCATGGATTCTTGCATGAAAATATTTGATGAAAATATTTTATTAGGCTATGTGTTGAAACAGTTCATACCTGGATAGTGTTTTATTCAAAACAAAGGTGCATATTGTCTCTCCCTAGGAATCAAAACAAGGAAATGAGATGAAGCAGGAGTGCTGACATCCCTTTGCTATCTTTCAAGCGGCCCACCATGATGTGTACTGATAAGGCTTGTTGTTATCTAATTTAAATGGTAGCTGTAGTCGTTCCTTAACTTTAAGAACCTTAAGAACACAGGTGCTCTTACTGTTTATTGGCCCTTGGCAGCTTAGATTTATAGACCCCGCAAATACAAGTTTGGCCACCCCTGACAGTAAGCCTTATAATGATTAACTTAAAAGAATATAAATAATGACACTGGTCAAAGCAGTCAAAGCTGAGTTGAAGCCTCTGTGTGAGCATGGAAATCATCATAGTCTTGATGTTACTGTGTGGTTCTGCTGCCATGGCAGATCTTCATCAGGAGGCGGAAGGCGATGCACAGTAACAGCAGGAGCTAGATGGAGAGGTGGCTGGTCTGATCCAGAGCAAAGGAGCATTTCCCAAGAGTTGCCACCCTGACATGTGCCAGCTGCTACTCAAGCTGGGAGCCTTGGAGTCTGGGCTGGCGGCCAGCGAGAGAAGAGCAGAGAAGCAGGACAGCGAGGTGACACAGCTGAGAGGCCTCGTGACGGAACAGGTGTCTATCTTGGCTCAGCAGAAAGCCACCATAGATGAAGCGCAAGAGAAGCAGGCCCGGCTGAGTTCTGCTGTGGCCACATTGGAGGCAAGAGTGCAGAGCTTGGAAGCTGAGGTACGGAACCGACCGAAGGTCGCATTCTCAGCCTCAATGTACACCTCTGGCAGCAAGATTTTTGGACCGTTTTCCTCAGACCAAACTGTGGTGTTCCGCACGGTCATGACAAACATTGGTAATGCGTACAACTCGGCCACAGGTATCTTCACTGCACCTGTCCCAGGTGTGTATTACTTCACTTTCACGGCTTTTACCGTATCGTCAAAAAGAGTGGTTTTGCGTAAAAATGGCCAGAATATTGTGTCTGTCACTGATTACAAAGACAATGAAGACAGTGCTTCTAATGGAGTTGTACTTACGCTTAAGAGACTGGACCAGGTCTACGTTGTTCTCTATGGCTTTAGGAATAGCGAGAATTCACTGTATGATGATTCAAACCACTTTACAACATTCAGTGGCTATCTGCTTTTCAGTGAAAGTGAGTGTAAGTGAGAGAGGAAAAAAATCTAGTAATTGCTATTTGTGTGTCTGTAAAATTGCTGGTGAATATTTTTAAATAAATCTGCTGAATTTCATTTAAAATGTAAGTGTAAGTGAATGTTAATGTAAGTGTATAATTAACTATGTTGTATAATCTGTGTATTAAAAATATGTTTATAAAAGGAGATAACAAATGCAGTTTGTCGGTTATGTGCATAACATTTTCTCACATACATTCTAACTGTGGACTGACATATTCCATCATGCTTTGACCAGAGACTCACACATAACATACAGTATCTGTAATAGTTATAGAATTCAGGCCATCACTGAATTAGCCACTCCTGAAATGCAAATAAATTTAAACACTCTATTTATAGGAAGGGGAAAATTGACTGCAAGCTGAGTGTGCGTGTGTGTTTGTGTGTGTGTGTGTGTGTGTGTGTGTGTGAATCACATGCAACCCTATCTTTGGCTTCGTGTATCCATGGGCTTTGTAACCATAAGCTGGAGGCTTTGAGAGCACCATCACATTCTCAGGCCTCTGTGTCATTGTGCAGTGACTCCAGTTACACTCTGTTTACCTGTCCTAAAGAGTGTGTGCTAATTTTGTCATTTCCGATTGTGTGTGTGTATGTATGTGTGTGTGTGTGTGTGTGTGTGTGTGTGTTTGTGTGTGTTTCTTGTTGTGTAAGGTGTTGGGGGCTGTTTTGACATCAAAAACTTTGCCACTGTTTGTCTTTGTTGCACAGTCCTTCCAGAACAAGGCCATGAGTATTCAGATGGCCTAGTTTTGGGGGCCCTCAGCCCAGCCCAGAAGGGGGGTGTGGAAGGAGGGAGGGGGGGCAGGATTGACCCCACAGCCTCAGACATCCGCAGGAGAGAACGGCAAATGTGCTCCAGAGACTAAACTTCCCTTTCAAATGCCCTCGTTCTCTCTCTCTTTCACTCCCACTCCCTGTCTGTCTATCCCTCTCTCCTTCACTTCCACTCTCTATAGATCAGTTTATCCCTCCCTCTCTGTTTCTCTGTCTCTCTCTCTTCTCTCTCTGTCTATCTCTCTCTTCTACTCTCTGTCTATCTCTCTCTCTTCCACTCTCTGTCTATCTCTCTCTCTTCCATTCTCTGTCTATCTCTCTTTTCCACTCTCTGTCTATCTCTCTTTTCCACTCTCTGCCTTTCCTTCCACTCTCTCCTTCACTGTCTATCTCTCTCTCTCTGTATCTATCTTTCTTTTTCTTTATCATTTGTTTCTATCTTCATCTATTCTACTGCGGTCTCATCCTTCTCTCACACTCCTCTGAGGCTCGTAAAACAAACACACTCTGAACAAACCTCATTACTATGCTGTGTATGTGTGTGTGTATATGTGTGTGTGCGAGCGCGCATGTGCGTGTGTGTGTGTATGTATGTATGTATATGACTGTAGGTGTTTTTGTGTGTGTGCATAGGTGTGTGTATTAGTGTGGGTGTGTGTATGTGTGTGAGTGAGAGAACTCTCAGAACATTCATCATTCCAAATGTTCTCCGCTAACTCTAGGGGAGGTGTAGACTCAAGGGGATGTGTGCTTTTTTGACAGCATCTTTTATCACTCTGTGCTCATTTCACTCTCAGGCAAGACACACACACACACACACACACACACGCACACACAAATTCACTCACAGGAAGGCAGGCAGGAAGGCAGGCAGTATTTACAACTGCAGAGCTTCATTTTGTGTGTTTGTGTTAATGAATGAGTTTGTGTGGGTGTGGATGTGGGTGGGTGTCTGTGGTTGTGGTAGGTAAGTATGAGCTCGTATGAACAGTGTGTGTGTGTGTGTGTATAAATGAGACATTGAGGGCTTGGCTGCATGTGTGTGTTTTTAGGGTGGTGGTCCATGGTGGTGTTTTGAGAAGGACTCCATGAAGGCCCATTTCCTGCCAAGCACATAAACAGACATAGCCAGAGAGACAAAGTGATGGACGTATAGGCAGACAGACAGATTGTTGTGTGAGTCTCTGACACCTCATTCAGTCATTCTCACATCACAAATACAAACAGTCAGGTCCATCCTGTCAGCTTATTCCAAACCTCTGTTAAAGTGTATATCTATGGGAAAGTAGTCAGGATGTAATAGAGAGTCTGGATTCTAACACCCACACATCACAATCCCTTCAGAAGCATAGACCACCACTGTCACAATACTCCTGACTCACTCTCTCCTCTCTTAACTTTCTCTCTCTCCCTCTCTCTCTCTTTCACTCTCTCTGATTGTCTGCTATGTGTAGTGAGCCAAAGCCAAACAAACAGTCCTATACACAATCCTTTCTAATACCATGCACACACCAGGCTGACTGCAGAGAACTGACCATGACACCGACTGACCGTTGTCGATGCCCACTCAAATTTGGGTCACAGACACACACTGATGGTCCTGACACTGTCACACATCCGCCAGTCGGTGCGGTGTGCTCCTTAGTTTAAGCCTTTTATGCTCATTTATGACACTGATTCTGAGGTTGAATCGTTTGCCTAATATTACGTGTGCCACATCCTAATTTTCAGTTTTATAGCAGTTGGACAATTATTTCAGGTCTACTTGAGTTACATTTTAATTACATTTTTACTGCCAATGATGTACAGTAAGTCTGTGTGTGTGTGTGTGTGTGTGTGTGTGTGTGTGTGTGTGTGTGTGTAAATTGAGGAATGAGGCATGTCACTGTAAGTGCTTAGAGAAATTAGAGAAATTTAGAGAAAAGAGAAAAGATTAGGATTTAGATTAGGGTACACATATTCACCATTAACCAGCAGCTTATTAACATGCAAATTAGTAACATACTAGACATTTGTTAGCCATTAGAAGTCACTTGTTATTACCTTATTCTGCATGACCTTATTCTACCCCTAATAGACCATTAACTAAGAATGTATCCAATGTAATTACTAATTACTGTAGTTAGTAAGTTAGTTGTACATGAATTATGATCTTAATATGTCTTGGTTAGTATGGGGCTTATAAGGCAGTGGTACAACAGGAAGAGTTGTTCTCTTTCAATAATATCTAGAAAAGATGCTCTATTAATAGGAACACAACCCAAAACCACAAGTGCCTAATAGTGTCCTAATAAGTCCTAATTACATATTTTTGATTGAGAATAACTGTTCCTGAGAATTACTGTTCCCACTATACAACCACCTTATAAGCCCCTTACTGAGCAAATCCTATTGAGATCATAATTCATACACAACAACGAGCTTACTTGTATATAAAATAAGCAGTAATTAGGTGTTTATATTGGTTAATGGTTTACTATGGGTAGAATGAGCTCATGTAGAATAAGGTATTAATAAGTGACTTATAATGACTAACAAATCACTAATATGTTATTAATTTGCTGAGACGAATCATCTTTCTTCAGCTGGACTTTGGTCTCCTTAGTCCAGTATCTTCAGGGGTCGCTGTCTCAAGAGTTCCAATATATTCTCTCTTATGTGCAGTTCCCATCGATCAGTGGTAATGTACTCTAAATGTTAATAAGTAACAAACACAACCTATGATCTTTGATTGTAATCTAATGACTGTTGATTCTAGTGCTATTTACTCAGGTGACTAAATGGACCTTTGGTCATCCACTGAGACCCTCTGAGGGCCATTCACTGTAAACCCCCCATGGACTGAACGTTAGTCAGGCAATGACTACACACACACATACACACACACACACTCAAACGCACACACACTGTGTGTGTGTGTGGTGGGTGTTGTGGAGGTTGTGCCCTTCACATGTGGAAAGATAAAGCCACCTGCTTGCCCTGACTTGTACTTCAACCCCCCCCAAAACACACACACACACACACACACACACACACACCACACCACACAAACACACACATACACACACACACACCACACCACACCACACACACACACACACACACACACACACACCACACACACACACACACACACACCACACCACACCACACAAACACACACATACACACACACACACACACACACACACACACACACACACACACACACACACACACACACACACACACACACACATAGCCCCTTGTTATCCCTGAAAGAAGGTGTTCCACAGAGACATGCCTCACATTCCTTCCTGGCAGCAAACCTAGATTGGGGTATTGAATGAGAGCCTCGGACACCTAGATTGGGGTGTTGAATGAGAGCCTCGAACACCTAGATTGGGGTATTGATGAGAGCCTCGGACACCTAGATTGGGGTGTTGAATGAGAGCCTCGGACACCTAGATTGGGGTGTTGAATGAGAGCCTCGAACACCTAGATTGGGGTGTTGAATGAGAGCCTCGGACACCTAGATTGGGGTGTTGAATGAGAGCCTCGGACACCTAGATTGGGGTATTGAATGAGAGCCTCGGACACCTAGATTGGGGTATTGAATGAGAGCCTCGAACACCTAGATTGGGGTATTGATGAGAGCCTCGGACACCTAGATTGGGGCATTGAATGAGAGCCTCGAACACCTAGATTGGGGCGTTGAATGAGAGCCTCGAACACCTAGATTGGGGTATTGAATGAGAGCCTCGAACAAGAAGATTGGGGTGTTGAAAAAGAGCCTCGACACCTAGATTGGGGTATTGAATTAGAGCCTCGGACACCTAGATTGGGGTATTGAATGAGAGCCTCGGACACCTAGATTGGGGTATTGATGAGAGCCTCGGACACCTAGATTGGGGCATTGAATGAGAGCCTCGAACACCTAGATTGGGGCGTTGAATGAGAGCCTCGAACACCTAGATTGGGGTATTGAATGAGAGCCTCGAACACCTAGATTGGGGTGTTGAATGAGAGCCTCGAACACCTAGATTGGGGTGTTGAATGAGAGCCTCGAACACCTAGATTGGGGTATTGAATGAGAGCCTCGAACACCTAGATTGGGGTGTTGAATGAGAGCCTCGAACACCTAGATTGGGGTATTGATGAGAGCCTCGG
>JAIFZK010000082.1:787500-797500 GCA_027481765.1 Tenualosa thibaudeaui
CGCACACACACACCCCGTGTTGCTCTTGTCCTCCTTATCTTACTCCAGCCAATGCCAGTCCAGAATTCCTCCCTGATCTCTCACACACACAGTCTCTCTGTTACTATCTCTCTCTTTCTCTGTCATACACACACACAAACTCAGTCTCTCTGTCACTATCTCTCTCTCTCTCTCTCTCATACACACACACACACAGGCTCTCTCGCTCTCACACAGGCATTTGCACACACACACACACACTCTAGCAAACTTGTACCAGTTGGGTAATCCAGCCCTACGCTGCTTATCACAAGGCCAAGTAGTCATAGACAGCAAGCTAAAGCACAGTGAGGTATCAAACCTAGTTGGGCCCGCAATGTGTGTGTGTGTGTGTGTGTGTGTGTGTGTATGTGTCCTGTGTGTATGGCTGTGTGTATGAGACCTGATCCTCTCCTCACAGCTCATCACTCCACAGGGGTGACTGATAGACATATAGGTGTGTGTGTGTGTGTGTGTGTTTTCTGTGTGCCTTTGATTTTATACATGTATGTGTGTATGAGACAGTGCATGTGTGTGTGAGAAACTATGTGTGTGTGTGTGTGTGTGTGTGTGTGTGTATATGTCTGTGTGTGTGTTTGTGATATCACTCCTTAAGGATGATGACAAAGCCTCTTCAGCCTCTTCTGTCCTGTTTCCCTTTCTTTCTCCTCTGCCTTTCTGCTTTCTTATATTCAGTTGTCCATTTATGCTTTCTGTCTGTTCTGTCTCTTTCTTTCTTTTTTCTTCCCTCCTTCCTTCCTTCCTTTCTTTCTTTCTTTCTTTCTTTCTTTCTTTCTTTCTTTCTTTCTTTCTTTCTGTCCGTCCATATGAAAGTGTGTTAAATCTGAAAGATGTTTTCTCTGTGTGTGTTTTCTGTTGGGTTCAGACTGGATGCTTAGCAACGCTTTCAGAACCTTAGCACACTGATGTTTGGATATGCCCTCAATGGCCTAGGAGACCAAACCAAAACAGGCCAAATCAGACAGTGTGTGTGTAGAGTAAAATGTGTGTGTGTGTGGTGTAAAAAGTGTGTGTGTGTGTGTGTTTTGATGAGTAAAATATACACGTCTGTGCCTCTGTCTATGTATGTGTGTGTGTCTGTGCTCCTCTGTTTTCCTCTATTATGTGTGTGTGTGTCTGTGTGTGTGTGTGTATGTGTGTGTGTGTGTGTGTGTGTGTCTGTGTGTAGGCTATGTGTGTATGCCTGACTGCCTGCCTGTGTGTATGTATGTGTGTGTGTGTTTTCATTGGGTAAAAATAGCCTGAGCAGAAACACACACACATTCCTTTGTATGGACTGTGCCCTGCGCAGAGGAAGCTGAGTTATGTGCTGGAGATGCTTTAGGGATGGATGGGGGGGTGTACTAATTCATACACACGGGAAATGAAAGAATCTCACAGGGGCTGAATCCCACTCTCTCCCCTAACCCCTAAGCCCTTGGCCACGAACCCTCAAAGACTCAAACACTCAACTAACCATGATTTGTATTTATTTATTTATTTATTATTGTTTTTTTATTATTGTTTATTTATTATTTGTTTTTGAACACACTGTCCTGCAGCAGTGGTGAATATTTCAAAATGTGTCTTAGGATTTGACATTTGTCTCTATCAGTGTTATATAAGTGTGTGTAGGTCTGCATGTATTTGCGTGTGTGTTTGTGTGTGTGTGTATATGTGTGTATCTGTGCGTGTCTGTGAGCGAGTGTGTGTATGAGGGAGGGTGAGCGGTGGTGAGGGCGGGGTTGAGTGAGTGTGTGCCTGCGTGAGTGTGAGTGTGAGTGTGTGTCTGAGGTGCTGTTATCACCCAGGCCTTCTTGTCTCATCACCACGTCAGCAGCAACAGCAGCAGCAGGGAGCTGGAGGTCAAGGTCTGAAGACGTCAGGAGCCCACACTGGGCCACGGCAGACATCCTCAGTGTCTCACGTCTGGGAGGGATGACTGAAAGACTTTTGTATGTGTGTGTGTGTGTCTGTGAGTGAGTGTGTCTGTGAGTGACTCGGGAAAGACTTTTGTATGTGTGTGTGTGTGAGTGAGGGTCTTTGAGTGAGTGTGTCTGTGAGGGACTCGGGAAAGACTTTTGAATGTGTGTGTGTGTGTCTGTGAGTGAGTGTGTCTGAGGGACTCTGGAAAGACTTTTGTATGCGTGTGTGTGTGTCTGTGAGTGAGTGTCTGTGAATGAGTGTGTCTGTGAGGGACTCAGGAAAGAGTTTTGTATGTGTGTGTGTGTGTCTGTGAGTGAGTGTGTCTTTTGTATGTGTGTGTGTGTCTGTGAGTGAGTGTGTCTGTGAGGGACTCAGGAAAGACTTTTGTATGTGTGTGTGTGTGTCTGTGAGTGAGTGTGTCTGTGAGGGACTCAGGAAAGACTTTTGTATGTGTGTGTGTGTGTGTGTCTGTGAGTGAGTGTGTCTATGAGGGACTCGGGAAAGACTTTTGTGTGTGTGTGTGTGTCTGTGAGTGAGTGTGTCTGTGAGGGACTCAGGAAAGACTTTTGTATGTATGTGTGTGTGTCTGTGAGTGAGTGTGTCTGTGAGGGACTCAGGAAAGAGTTTTGTATGTGTGTGTGTGTGTCTGTGAGTGAGTGTGTCTGTGAGGGACTCGGGAAAGGCTTTTGTATGTGTGTGTCTGTGAGTGAGTGTGTCTGTGAGGGACTCAGGAAAGACTTTTGTATGTGTGTGTGTGTGAGTGAGTGTGTCTGTGAGGGACTCAGGAAAGACTTTTGTATGTGTGTGTGTGTGTGTGTGTCTGTGAGTGAGTGTGTATATGAGGGACTCAGGAAAGACTTTTGTATGTGTGTGTGTGTGAGTGAGTGTGTCTGTGAGGGATTCAGGAAAGACTTTTGTATGTGTGTGTGTGTGTGTGTGTCTGTGAGTGAGTGTGTATATGAGGGACTCGGGAAAGATTTTTGTGTGTGTGTGTGTGTGTCTGTGAGTGAGTGTGTCTGTGAGGGACTCAGGAAAGACTTTTGTATGTGTGTGTGTGAGTGTGTGTGTGTGTGTGTGTGTGTGTGTGTGTGTGTGTGTCTGTGAGTGAGTGTGTCTGTGAGGGACTCAGGAAAGACTTTTGTATGTATGTGTGTGTGTGTGTCTGTGAGTGAGTGTGTCTGTGAGGGACTCAAGAAAGACTTTTGAATGTGTGTGTGTGTGTGTGTTTGTGAGTGAGTGTGTCTGAGGGACTCGGGAAAGACTTGTATGTGTGTGTGTGTGTCTGTGAGTGAGTGTGTCTGTGAGGGACTCAGGAAAGAGTTTTGCATGTGTGTGTGTGTGTGTGAGTGAGTGTGTCTGTGAGGGACTCAGGAAAGACTTTTGTATGTGTGTGTGTGTGTGTGTGTCTGTGAGTGAGTGTGTCTATGAGGGACTCGGGAAAGACTTTTGTGTGTGTGTGTGTGAGTGAGTGTGTCTGTGAGGGACTCAGGAAAGACTTTTGTATGTGTGTGTGTGTGTGTGTCTGTGAGTGAGTGTGTCTGTGAGGGACTCAGGAAAGACTTTTGTATGTGTGTGTGTGTGTGTGTGTGTGTGTGTGTGTGAGTGAGTGTCTGTGAGTGAGTGTGTCTGTGAGGGACTCGGGAAAGACTTTTGAATGTGTGTGTGTGTGTGTCTGTGAGTGAGTGTGTCTGAGGGACTCGGGAAAGACTTTTGTATGTGTGTGTGTGTGTGTGTGTGTCTGTGAGTGAGTGTCTGTGAGTGAGTGTGTCTGTGAGGGACTCAGGAAAGACTTTTGTACTTTTGTATGTATGTGTGTGTGTGTGTGTGTGTGTGTGTGTGTGTGTGTGTGTGTCTGTGAGTAAGTGTGTCTGAGGGACTCGGGAAAGACTTTTGTATGTGTGTGAGTGTGTCTGTGAGTGAGTGTCTGTGAGTGAGTGTGTCTGTGAGGGACTCAGGAAAGAGTTTTGTATGTGTGTGTGTGTGTGAGTGTGTCTGTGAGGGACTCAGGAAAGACTTTTGTATGTGTGAGTGTGTGTCTGTGAGTGAGTGTGTCTATGAGGGACTCGGGAAAGACTTTTGTGTGTGTGTGTGTGTCTGTGAGTGAGTGTGTCTGTGAGGGACTCAGGAAAGACTTTTGTATGTGTGTGTGTGTGTGTGTGTGTGTGTGTGTGTGTGTGTGTGTGTGTGTGTGTGTGTGTGTCTGTGAGTAAGTGTGTCTGAGGGACTCGGGAAAGACTTTTGTATGTGTGTGAGTGTGTCTGTGAGTGAGTGTCTGTGAGTGAGTGTGTCTGTGAGGGACTCAGGAAAGAGTTTTGTATGTGTGTGTGTGTGTGAGTGTGTCTGTGAGGGACTCAGGAAAGACTTTTGTATGTATGTGTGTGAGTGTGTCTGTGAGGGACTCAAGAAAGACTTTTGTATGTGTGTGTGTGTGTGTGTGTGTGTGTGTGTGTGTGTGTGTGTGTGTGTGTGTGTGTGTGAGTGAGTGTGTCTGTGAGGGACTCAGGAAAGACTTTTGTATATATGTGTGTGTGTGTGTGTGTGTGTCTGTGAGACTTTTGTAGGAAAAATTGTAAGCTGTGCAACCTGTGTCCACTATATCATGTGTCCACATTGTACATTGGGTCTGTGTGTCACTAATTGTACATTGGGTGTGTATGTTACTGATTGTACATTGGGTCTGTGTATGACTGATTGCACATTGGGTCTGTGTATGACTGATCTTATGAGTGTGTTTGGATTTTAGTGTCCTTGGGAATGTGGATAAGAGCTCATAAATAAAATGTATTATTATTATTATTATTGTTATTATTATTATTGTTATTATAAATCTGATGGAGATGGAAAAGGATCGAGAGAGAAAGAATCACAAAATGATCAAGAGGAACTGTGGCCTGGAAAGAAGGAATTATGAACTTTTCTGGAGGAATTTGGAATAATTCCTTGTGAGGATCTCCACTTATTCTTCGTAGAGTGACAAGACGCTCTTTGTGGGGAATTGTAGGTCGCTGTGGGGGGACCTGTGAGCTGAAGAACTGCAACCCTCTGGCTGTCCCTGGACTACATTTCCCATGAGCACCACCAAGCAGCCATTGTATTAACTATGTGAAAGAATGTTTCAAATGGCAGTCTCTCTCTGGACCTAAAACACTATTATTTAAAACTCTGGTTATTTCAGCTGACAGAAGACATAAGGTTTTATATTATACTGCTCTCCAGAATGCTGTGGGATTCTGTGAGGTTCTGTTCACTTTGAATGGGCCTTCCCAATGTTCGGCAGTCTGCCTGTCCTGTTGGGACTTAAAGTATTTTCCCATAATGACCAGCGGACAATACATTATCCCTTACAAATCTGCTGAGACAATGGAGCTGCATAGCAATCACATCCTCACAGGCATTTATATGGTGTCTCATGTTCTTTTGAATGGGTGCTATTGGTGCTTAGTCATAGTCATACAATCATATCATATAGCTCAATCAGATCCATCCCTTCCTCTCACGTGTGGTCATGCCTACTCATTGGCTCCCCATGGCAGCTGTATGGGCTAAGTGGCAATCTGATTGGGCCATTCTCACTAGCGTGCTGATTGGGAGAAGAATGGGCCATGCTCACTGGTGTGCTGATTGGGAGAAGAATGGCAGGAATAGGCCTCAGCTTCTGGACATTGTAGCAGCTCGGGAGCGTCAGGTCAGCGTTCGTTCAGTCGTGCTTGTCTATCTTTGGGAGTCCTGGAATTTCCGCTTTCACCAGCCAACACCCCCACCCCCTCACCACCCCCCCCCTCCATATCACCATCTACTTCCTATTCTCATTTAAGACAAAAAAACTAAACAATGTCCCCGAGGTCTTTCTTACATTCTAATCAGGCAGTTTCAGTGGATAGCCATATTAGGAAAGACCCAGTGGCAACCCTCTATAGGCTCATTGCAGTCATGGCCGTTGTTATTTTTGGCCCTGCAGGTGTGAGCGTGCCCGCTTTCCTGTGCCACGTAATCTGTCTGTCACTGCAGCTCCTAGAGAGGAGGGGGTTATTTAGGACGCTTGAGAAGGAGGGGGTTATTTAGGACGCTTAAGAAAGAGAGGTTGTTTAGGACACTTGAGAAGGAGGGGGTTATTTAGGACGCTTGAGAAGGAGAGGTTGTTTAGGATGCTTGAGAAGGAAGGGGGTATTTAGGACGCTTGAGAAGTAGAGGTTGTTTAGGATGCTTGAGAAGGAGGGGGTTGTTTAGGACGCTTGAGAAGGAGGGGGTTGTTTAGGATGCTTGAGAAGGAGGGGGTTGTTTAGGACACTTGAGAAGGAGGGGGTTATTTAGGACGCTTGAGAAGGAGAGGTTGTCTAGGATGCCTGAGAAGGAGGGGGTTGTTTAGGACACTTGAGAAGGAGGGGGTTATTTAGGACGCTTGAGAAGGAGAGGTTGTTTAGGACGCTTGAGAAGGAGGGGGTTGTTTAGGATGCTTGGGAAGGAGGGGGTTGTTTAGGACTCTTGAGAAGGAGAGGTTGTTTAGGACGCTTGAGAAGGAGAGGGGTTGTTTAGGACTCTTGAGAAGGAGGGGGTTATTTAGGACGCTTGAGAAGGAGGGGTTGTTTAGGGCACTTGAGAAGTAGGGGTTGTTTAGGACACTTGAGAAGGTCACAAGGCTGCATTGAAAGGACACCTCCATGCATGCAGTTAAAGGGAAAACACTCTACTACAAATGAGGTAATTACTCAATAAGTTGGCAACTTGGTATTTTCCTTTAAGGAGCCTGAGAATATTGCAGGGAGAGGGGAGGAGAGGAAGAGGAGGTGGTGGAGTTGAAGGAGGAAGGAAAATGCAGAGAAACGTTTTGTGAAATCATCTCATTACAGTCCATAGTTATGGCTATGGTTATGGCCTCTTTGCAGAGCTTTTATCTGTGAAGGAGGTGGTGTTAGTGGAGGAGAGGGAGGAGCAGAAGGAGGAGGAGAGGAGGAGGAGGTCACTGGGGACAGTATGAAGGCTGGATAGATTACATTACAAAACTATGGAGGAATGAGGAAGTTGGGCCATGTCTCAATGCATGTTAAATCACATGTAGAGGTCCTATGGATGGATAGGATCCATTGTTAGAGGGCAGGGCCAAGCTGGATGGATAGGACCTCTAAATGGAGGACTGGGAGGAGGTCACTGGTGACAGTTTTAAGGTGGGATGGATAGGACCCTTCTGTGCACACCAGGAGCCATGGAGGGGGTGGAGGTGGATGAGGAAGGAGGTGAGGAGGGTGGGTGAGGGTGGTGGGGATGGTGGGGTTGACAAGGAAAGGGTGAAAGGGCTCATGGGTGCTCAGAGGGAGAGGAGCAGATGGAGGAGCTGAGAGGAGTGGAGGAGGTGGTAGAGGAGGTCATAGAGGAGGTGACAAGAAAGGATGTAAGATATAAGACTACTCTACTCCTTTAATGGTACCTCTTTCTCCCTCTCTTTCTCCCCCCCTTCCGCTCTCTCTCCCCATTTCTGTCTCTCTCTCTTTCACTCCTTCACATTCCCCCTCCTCATCACTTGTTTTCCTCTGCTTCCCCACATCCCTTGTTTTCCTTACACATTATCAGACCATGAGCCAACCCAGACCCAGACCATAGCGCTGGTGCCAGAGGACTCAAAACAATGACTGGCTGACGGGGGACAAATATGGAGGTGGTGGTGGTGGTGGAGGACTCTCGAGGGTAGAGGGGATGCAGACATTGGCATTAGGGCGGAGGACTATCTGAAAATTATGAAACTCCAGAACGGAAGTTTCCATTGCCTTCCAGAACGCAAGGAATTCCAGATAAAGTGGGAACTAAGGACTTCGGGTAATTGGCGTGCAGACATGTTGTATAATAGCACTGATTTGCTTCCTTCCTGTTTCATGCTCAAACGTGCCACTTCAGATGGGATCAGCCATCACGCCAAATATAAACTAACTCTAGTTTTTTAGTGGCACTGGAATTGTGCAATGGGTAGCATCACATTGTTTGTAGGCTAGTTTCCACATTTCGAATTTGCTCTGTCATCACCATTTATGGACTCTCACAACTGGTCCATCACTATGGTATTGTAAAGACAGAAGACTCCTGCAACATCACCACATGCATTCTTCTAAGATTTTGCTACATGTGCCTTGAAGATCATTTAATTGAATAAAATTGAATTGAATTGAACTGAACTAAACTGAACTGAACTGAACTGAACTGAACTGAATTGAATTGAATTGAATTGAATTGAATTGAATTGAATTGAATTGAACTGAATTGACAGTTACAATATACATAGTGTACATACCTAGATCTAGGAAATGGTTTTTCCTGGGTTACCCAGTCACACACACACAGTCTTTGCACAGATCACATTTGACTCTGACTGTGTTTGCCAAGGCATGTCAATGGGGTCAGTGCAGCATCACACATCCCCTCCCTTTGCATCTCATGTGGGTCCTGGTGGCATAAGTAGACAGACAGACACACACACACACACACACACACAAAACACACACACACACACACACCATACACTCAACACAACACACAAACACACAGACCCAGAGAGTGAGACACAGAGAGTGTTAGCTCATAGGTTCACAGCCCATTAGCTGCAGACTTCATGCTTCTGGACAGGCGGAGGAAGATGGTGTGCTTAGTGCTAAAAGAGTCATCCTTATGACACCTCCCTGGACCACCCAGTCATGTGTCTGTGTGTGTGTGTGTGTGTGTGTGTGTGCAAAGTGTGTGTGTTGATCCGAGATAACATCTCAGCTGTTGCTCCACTCACTGTCACAAATAACACACACACACACACACACACACACACACACACACACACATGCACACACACACTGTATCTAAAAGGCACAGATCGGCTCTAAGGAGAAAATGTCCTTGTTCCCATTCTATTCTTATTATGGCCTCTCTCAAGCCAGGTAGATGAGTTAATCAGTGGACTCACCTGTATTAGGTGAACAGGTAGAACCAATAGAGAAGCAGGACCTTTATTCTCTGGGGCAGGTTACTGTACCTTTGCTAAATGAAGAGGAACTCAGAGTCAAGCTTCATCCTCCAACAGAGACACTATATCTCTTATACACATACACACATACATACACACGCACACACACACACACACACACACACACACATATTGAGTGCTGATGAGCTGTCTCTGGCATTTGTCCTTTACCTGGAAAAGTCTACTGCTGGCTTAAGAAGAGCCTCTTCCCTCACCTCCCTGTTCAGTAAGTGTGTTTGCCCGTGTGTGTGTGTTTGGGGGGGGTCCAAGTGTGTCTAAATGTGTGTGTGTGTTAATGAGGAGGAGAGAGCGAGAGAGGAAGACAGTCCAAATGTGTCTAAGTATATGTGAGCGTGTGTGTGTATGTGGGAGTGAGAGAGAGACAGGGAGAGAGTGCAATAGTCAGAGTGTGTGTAAGTGTGTGTGTGTTTGTCTGAAGACTCAAGGGAGGCCAGCTTTGTCATGACTCAAGCATCATCTATGAGCTCACAGTGGCCTTTTCACTCCCATAATGCTGTCTAATCTAGCCGCGTGAACGTGTGTGTCCACCCAAGTGTAGACGAGGTGTGTCCTGTGTCATCTGCAGACGTCTCACCCCCCGCTTCCGAAAAAAACAGGCAAGAAGCAGAGGGCAGAGGGTTCGTCAGGTCTGCGGCACGAGTGTTCATGTTCCGTACACACCGCCCTCCATATCAGTAGGAGCGTCTGACGAAACAATAGGAATATGTAATGTACAGGGCGTAGATTTGCCCTGATGCGATATACTGTACCTCGCAATCAACTTACACAAACCCTCACTCGCTCACTCAAGGAATGTTCTGGAACTCGGCCAAAGGAATTACTTTGACCGCCCCACTTAAAAGTTCCTCGTTTTTTTTTTTTTGGTCCCCCTCTTCTGTCTAGAGCTCCACTTCTCCACAAAAGAAAAAACACACCAAAGAAAACACGCTAATTGTGGCTGGAATGTGAGTTATTCCCTTTCCCGGTCTGTGGGGAGAGAACGTGGAACGATGGATCAGAACACTGCGAACATGGAGGAAAATATTTAGATTTGCCTTT
>JAIFZK010000082.1:802500-810000 GCA_027481765.1 Tenualosa thibaudeaui
AGAGATTTGAGTATATTTAAAATTACTTTAAATGGAGTATGGCCAGTTGTGTGTATAGCAGAGAGTTAAGTGTACTTAAAATGCTTTAAACAGAGTATTTTCCTTAAAAGGGCTGAATCACAATGTCCTCCTTCCCTCCCTAAGGCCTGAACCCTTTAAAACGAGCAAGAATCAGCCAATAAGAAAGTCGATTCATGCCTGCTTGCCAGTTGACAGGGCTTAGGCTAGGGTTACACCCAATAAGTTAGTAAAGATTCAAGTTGTTGTTTGCCACAACAGTTAGCTTGATGATAAATAATGGAGCTGACTATGACATGACAATACTGTGTACATTCTAAAAAAAACACAATCTTTTAAATTTATTTTCAATCGATGTGACGTGATGCGTTAGTCTCTTACTTAGGTTTTACAGAGGAGATTGGGATTCATCCAGGGTTATGCTGTATGTATAAACCTCCCTGACCCATCAGTGTTCAGTGACTAAAGGCTGTGATGACCACATACACACAACTAAAGTACACAGTCTTAGTCTTAGTTATGGCCCGGCCTTGCAAGAGTTTCAGTCAGAAGAAGGCACAAGACAGCAGAGAAGAGAGGATGACCCTGTTGATTTGCACATTTTACAAAAGCAAAGGCAGTATGTGATAACAAAATGAAGCTTAAATAACAACCCATATATCAGTTTGTATTTTAAAACTGTAATCCAGTCAAATATTCCTACAGATTTGCTGAGAGTCTCTGAAGTGAGGCGTTAAGTGTTCGCTAGTTCCAGTTTGCTCCTTGGGGTGGTTCAGTCCAGCAAGGTGTGTTGTGTACTTCTGTGTGTGTGTGTGTGTGTGTGTGTGTGTGTCCAGTCTAATTAGGCAATCTGTGTTGAGCAGAAGGACTAACAAATCATGAGCAGAGAGAAGGAAATTCGTATAAAGACTAAACAAGCAAAATGCTACCATTGAAGGATCGGTCAGCTGTGTAAATCCAGCTAACAACACAAGAAACACAAGGGCAAGACCAGGGTTTTCAACCCGACCTTCAGCAGCTAAAATAAGAAGTTGGCCTCCCATACGGCTCCATCAGGGGCCTTTTTATTTGCTTTTATGACCTGGGACCATGAGGGCCCATTATGGCAGCGCTGTAGTGCACTGTGGGGTGTTGTTATTCTTTGCTTACAGCTCAGACAAAAATGGGTCTGGCCGGCCCGCGCTGAAGCCGTGACATTTTCACCAGAGTCTGTTGCTGTTACTGGTCCTGTTTTTGTGTTTGCAAAGGCAGATTATCACTTGGCCCTGAATGGCTTTGCAGGTTACACCCAGGCCGGGGCAGGTAGGGTCTTATAATTGCCAACAGTGTTGAGTGTTTATACAGAACACCACCCTCACATTTCAGACATCTGCACCACTACTCATGCTGCTGCTGTTGTGTGTGTGTGTGTGTGTGTGTGTTAAATGTGCAGTAAAGAGTGTTGTTGTCTTAGCCTCTGGCCCTCGTACTGGTACATTGGTGTTAATAACACTTCTCTGTCTTGTGGTTAAACCACAGATAAAAGCAAGTCAGGTTCAACCACAAAGAGCCACAATGTTGAATTTCAAATGATACTTAGTACACAACGTACACAATAAGTCAACATTTATTTGGCCTAACACCATAATGGTGGTATTACAACAACCCTACTTAACCGATTCCTTGGCTTTTCAATAAGCCTGTGTCACTGGGAATATGTCCAAATGAGATGTTCCCATGGTTCTCATCAGTGTTCTCTGCATGGCACCAATAGTGGTATCAAACCATGGCAACCAATCACTGGGGTCAGCTGGACACAGCCAGTAAAAGAAATCCATAACAACCACCTTTATGACATCACTGTCACCTCTCATTTCTGTGCCATCCCATTGGAGGAGAAAGTGCTTGATGTTATACTCCCATCATGTCCACAGACAGAATACTGTTTTGTCTACATGAGGAAGCTGTCATTTTGAAGGCATATGCTCCCTAAAAAGTTATTACATTATGTTATCTTACAAATCTATTTACAAATGAGAACTTCCCTTTTTCCCAATCTGTGTATCTATTTTATATATGTAACACCTTAAAGCATAATTTAAAAAAGGAAACTTGACCAAAAAGTACATCAATAGAAACTTAGTTATCAATGTATGCAGACGCAATGGTTACACACAACGACACATTTTATATATTATCAATAAATAGGTAAAAATGTATAATTTACACATTGTGTGTCATGTGAGTGAGTTCAGGGGCTAGTCTTAGTGTCTGTGCTTGGGGCTGTTTCAGCTTTGGTGTGTGTGTGTGTGTATTTGTGCGTGAATGTGTGTGTAAGTATGTGTGTGTATGTGTTAAATAACATAGTCTCTTTTCCCTCCGGTTGGCATGTAAACATTTCAAGGCAGCTCAGTCAGTGGCATCAGAAGAGTGGAGAGACAGCACACCATCTCTGATGTCTCTTAGCTACACAGTCCTCTATGGATTTCCAGTCCTATTCTTCTTGAACCCCTCGAGATGAAAGTCTTTCCCATCTGTTCCAATGGAGTCTAGGAGACAAGTAGGAAAGGAGAGTCTAGGAGAGAGAACTCTCCCCTCCCTCCCCACCTCTCCTCTAAGTTAACTTGTTGCTGATGTCCAGGGCCTGCTGGTAGACTTGGGTCATGTCGTCCAGGTCTCCGAGCAGCGAGAAGCTTCCGTTGTCTCCAGGCGAGCCGGGGGGGCTGCGTGCGGCAATCTTGCCCCCGTGGAGAACCGGCGTGGCCGTCTGAAGACCTCGGAAGCCAGGCATGGGGAGCAGGTCCTCGGCTGACAGGCAGGCCCTGATATTAGGCTTGGGTGAGGAGGGAGGCCAGTCCATGCCCATGTAGGGCGAGCACAACAGGCCCATCTCCTCATCCACGATGCTCGAGGGCCGGCTCTGGCTCCGGGAGAGGCCCGTGTCTGGGCCAGAGGAGGACAGGTCACCATGGATACCGCCGGACAGCTGGAGGGCGCTGTGGTTGTTATGGGTGGAGTATTTCCCGTTGCGCTTCAGGATGCCCTTCCTCCCTACTGCCCTGCGGGTGGGTGAGCCTGTCGGGGCCGGCGGCTGTGGTGGGGGCATGGTGATGGCGCCCCCTAACAGATCGGAGGACTCACTGCGCTCCGGGGAGGAGTAGTAGCCTGATTCACGCTGGTGCTGCTGTTGCTGCTGATGGCTGTTCTTAAGGATGCCCTTCTTGGGCAGCGTGGGCACCATCTTGGCTGGCGAGCCGTCCAACAGGAAGTGCCCGTGTTCCTGGTCATCTTTTCCCGAACTGGATGTGGAGACGGTGGGGTCCTGGTAGTGGATGGAACGTCGGAGCTCAATCTCGCCCAAGCTCTGTGAGCGGTGATCTCCACTCGCCCGTGTCTTCAGGATGCCCTTCGGGCGTTTTGGGCCTGGCTCCAGGGTCACATGAACTCCTCCACCACTCCCAACCCGCGCACCAGTGACGGCGATGCTGGCGTCATTCTCCTTTGACGACCTCCTCATGCGCTGACGAGCTGGCGGTCCTGAGTCATTTCCGTTACCCGGCTCGGACCCGTGCGGTGCCTTGGTGGCGGAACGGCCCTCGGTGCGGTTCTGCCAGTCGATGAAGCGGGCCAGCATTGGGGACGAGACGGGCCCGTTGCCCCGCGTGACCTCACAGTCACACACACTGGACTTCCAGCCCCAGTTGACCCACCAGTGGTTGGCAATGTCCTCCACTGTGGCCCTCCGCTCAGGGTTCACCATCAGCATCCAGCGGATCAGACCCCGTGCGTCTGCCACAGAGAATACACACGCACGCAACTTAAGATCCAGACAGACTCACATCAGATTATTAATTCGAAAATGTAATACTCAAGTGGTGAGTGGAACTAATATGGTTCATACAGGATTGTCTTTCAACACTTATATACTAATATTAATGTTCAGGCTGCTTACAACAGCCCAGGCATTTCTATTTACTATTTGACTTCAATATTCCATATTTACAAAAAGCTTACAGCATTTGACTTGCTTCCTAACACAAAGTAATTCCTAAACCACTGGTTTGTAAAATATTGATCTGTGAAATGCTGGATGTGTGTTTTTGATTTGTGTGTGTGGCTGTAAGTACACTTTCCTGCCCTACCTGAGGACTGGGTGGGTTCTCTGTACTCCCCATTGCTGATCTGCCGTATTAGCTTTTTGTGGTTGCCGCCATCAAACGGCATGGTTCCGTACACCAGAGTGTACAACAGCACTCCCAAGGCCCAGCTGTCCACCTGGGAGAGACAAGACACAACAGGACAGGACAGGACAGGACAGGACAGGACAGGACAGGACAGGACAGGACAGAGTGCTTTAGAGAGACAAGCCAGCTCAAGAGCATTAAGGTAAGATCACTGTTAACAATAGGCCAGTTTCACACTGGATGCATTTCCTGTGTGTGATGGGTGTGAAACATGGCTCAACTTCCATAGAAAACTGCCATGTTCATAACAGCACCGAAATGCCATGGTATTTGTATGATGTGAATGATTACATGAAAAGCTTTTCATGTTCTACAATCAAGAGAAGTGAATTCTCAAATTTCACGTAATCATTATTTACATCAAACCATCCCATGGCATTGTGTTGCCGTTATGGCCGTGACAATTTTCCCTGGAACTTATATATATATATTATATATATATACATAAATATGTTCTGCAGCTTGGAATTTCAAATTCATAAAATGAAATAAAAATAAAGAGCTTCTGCTGCTATTCTACACACAGAACATAAACCACCTACACACAAAATACATCCACTGGGACACAGGCCTTAGGACCCAGTGCCAAAATCCACAAAATATGATTGATGCATAACTGGTAAAGTGTCCACCCAGTTTGTGTAGTATGGCTCATACCAGTACCGCCTATAGCAGTCTCTAAAACACTTTAGTCTCATTTTTTGTGCACTGTAACTCCTCTTCACTGTAACTTTGACTGTACCTATCTGGATTGCAGTAGATGGACACTTAGTTGTGTTAATCTCAAATGCTCCTGTGAGAAATTCAGAGCCCATCCCAGCCTGGACTGGATCAAACCAGTTCAAGTGGGCAGTTTGGTTTGTGTTACCTGCACAATGTCAAACCCTCAGCCCTTCCTCTGATTGCTGCTCTGATTGGACCTTTATGAGACGGGAAAAGCAGTCCCTGTGCCATTAACTAAAGGATGTCTGCACCGGCCCTCCATTGCTCAGAAATGACTGCTGTAGCACTGGTACAGGTTCATGGCCTGAGTGTGTGTGTGTGTGTGTGTGTGTGCGTGTGTGTGTATATGTGCGTGTAAGAAAGAAAGTGTGTGTACACGTATGTGTACGTGCGTACGTGTCCACATGTGTTTGTAAAACAGAGACAGAGCATGTATTGGGGTCCACAAATGTAAGATTGGATGAGTGTATATTTGCGTTTTTTAATTTGAATGTGTGCTACGAGAACATTGTGAGCATATGTGTGTGTGTGTGTGTGTGTGTGTGTATGTATGAGAGAGCGAGGGTAGATGGTGTTGTCTTTGACTGTGCCCCAGAGTCGCCTCTCGGCAGATTGGCTCTGATAATTCCCATAGTAATCAAATCAGCACTTAGCAACACTGGGCACTCCGGCTGGTTTGACTGGTGTTTGCGGAAGTGCACTCCTGTCTCCACTGATCCCATATCAGTGTGTCTGATGGCGTAACTGTTCTGTTCTCTCTCTCTCTCTCTGTTTGGTCATGTGTGTGTGTGTTTGATTGTGTGTGTGTGCTTTATGTATATGAAAGTATAGGATGTGTTAAACCTTGAAGTGTGTATGTGTGTGTGTGTGTGTGTGTGTGAGAAAGAGAGAGAGAGAATCAGTGATAGTCACAACAGTGGCATGTGTATATATATAATGTGTACGTGTCTGTGTGCATGTGGCTGAGTTGCATATGTCCATATCTTTGTGTATGTATGTGCGTGTGTGTGTGTGTGTGTGTGTGTGTGTGTGTGCAGATAGGAGGGGAGCAGATGTGAGAGGTTGTGTGATTGTTGGCTGGGATTCCCTGATCCCAATACAAAAGTGAACAGAGGGCAGTCTTTCCCAGCAATCAGGCGAGAGATGTTATGTAAGGCTGATGTGTGTGTGTGTGTGTCCATGTTTATGTTTCAATATGAGTGCAAAAGAGGAAGATAGTTATGGTGTGAGAGATACAGAAAGGAGGGAGAGGGAGAGGGAGAGAGAGTGACTGTGTGTGTGTGTGTGCTTCCTAGTGACACATGCTATGATGGGAAATCTGATATTGTGGAAGCACATTCCAGCGTGCTGATTGGGCCTGAGTGTTGGAGCACCCACGGAAGCAGAGAGGGGGTGAGTGTGTGTGTGTGTGTGTGAGTGTATTTGTTGTGACATTCTGAAAATAGTTTGCATGTTATTGGACATTCCTAAGAACTTTTTGACTGGCTAACTGTGACTATTTGTTTGTGTGTGTATGTGTGTGCTTGTGTGTGTGCTTTGGGAAATCCGATTTGGGAGGGGTAGTGTGACTTCCTCTGGCAGGGGGGTTCACAAAAGCAGAATTTATACACACACTCTCTCTCTCTCTCTCTCTCTCTCTCTCTCTCCCTCTCTCTCTCCAGAGGAACAAGTGGCAATAGGCTGAAATTTTTCTTGTAATCCAAACTCTTTGAATTGTGTGTTAGCTGTCTCTCTGACCTACATGAATCTCCTTACCCGTCATTCTCGTCTGAATGTTATAAGATGATCTGGCCCTCTCATCCCACACATAGTCAGTATTTCACAACCAAAACACTTCAAGTGATTCATTAGAAAGATGCAGGATTCAGACAACCAAATGCCTCCAGTATAGTAAACTGAAATACTATTGCGACAGACGGAACTAATGATCATAAAAGTGACATGTGAGGCTTGTGTGCGTGCACATTTGTGTGTGTGAACACGTGTGTGTGTGTCTGTGTGTGTGTGTGTCTAATTCCCTACCTCAGGGCCTTTGTAGGGCCGACCATTGACGATCTCTGGAGAGGCGTAGAGGGGACTTCCGCAGAAGGTCTGCAGGAGTTTGTCTTTATGGTACAGGTTGGACAGACCAAAGTCTGCAATCTGAAACACACACAACACAGGAGGCTGTAGAACAGTTTTAAAGAAAGAGGCTAACGTACCGTCAATCCATTGTGACTAGAACGTTGTAGTGGAATGAAGGACATGTGGGTTTAGTGGATACAACAAGGAGTTTAGAACGTTGTAGTGGAATGAAGGACGTGGGTTTAGTGGATACAACAAGGAGTTTAGAACGTTGTAGTGGAATGAAGGACGTGGGTTTAGTGGATACAACAAGGAGTTTAGAACTTTGTAGTGGAATGAAGGCTCTAAAAACTGTGGCACTGTTCAGGAATGCATTTGTTAAAATGTTCAAAAGTAATGTTCTGTTAGGCTTCTATTAAAAGATGAACTGTTTCAAAGCTGCTGAAGTTACTGTACTGACTACATCTCTTAT
>JAIFZK010000082.1:822500-840000 GCA_027481765.1 Tenualosa thibaudeaui
ACCATTACAGTAATCCATGTGATAAAGTGATCTAACAAGCCAAACACACAAATTCTCATGATACAAAGGAGTCTCGCGGTGGTACTATCCATGTCTTATGTAATGCATTAAGTAGTATAGCAATATGCCAATATTCACTTAAACCATATATAACACAACATATACTGTACGTCAAACTGTATGGGAAAAGCTTAATTTTACGTGTTTTGTTTTTTTTGTTAAGTTGTTTCTGTTTTTGTGTTCACTACACATTGATTGCTGTGTTGCTAAGTGACAGCATGTGTTATAGTTACGACAGCATTAGTAGTTCTGGGTGAAGCATGAAAAGTTTTGGTGGCTGTAGTGCATTTTGCAGCAAATGTTAACTGGGGTGCTCAAATGTGTGTAAAACACACTGTGTGAAGTTTTGGAAAGTGTGAAAATGAAAACTGTAATGGCGACCACAACAAACACTTTCCATTCAGCTGGTCTTTTTTGTGTGCATGCTTAAGTAGTATTTTTGTGGTGTGTGTGTGTGTGTGTGCGCGTGTTTTATGTGTGTGTGTGTTTGTTGCGAATGTGTGTGTTAGTGTATCTCTGCGGGCGGTGGTTGCGTAGTGGTTAAGGAACCTGGCTAGCATACAAGTAGCCTGAAAAGTTGTAGGTTCGTGTCCCGGCTGCCACCATTGTGCCCTGAGCAAGACACTTGCCCTGGCTCTGGACAATTGATTGTAGATAAAAAAAAAAAAAACATCTGTTAAATGCATCTTCCATTGTAAGTGTGTGTGCTTGTGCAACTTCCTCTCTTTCTGTGTACATGTGTGTTATGTGCTTTGCCCGCATAGCCACGGGGTCTACACGCTCTGTCTGCATGACGAGACTCTGACCACAGACAACGCTTGCAACAGCATCCTCACTGAAGCCGCATAAAGACACAGCAATCTGGAGAATCTGCTCGCCTCTCAACCCAAGATGAGAGGAGTTTATTCTCAGGATTAGCGAGCTGACCTACTTCTACTCTCTAAAGAATTGGGTTATCCCAGTTTCTGACCTATCTCTCATCCAATGTCATCCGGTGTTGAATAATTCTGACTTAAAGTACATCACTTGCAACCTTCTCAAAGCACGGCAGTCTATCAAACAAACACTCGCGTTATCGTAAAACGCCGCAGGAAGAGAGCACCGGGACGGAAGAAACACAGCTGACTCTCTACCTCTAAGGCCAGACAAGGCCTTATTCACTTCAAATGAGATTTGTGCGATGAAATCAGAGAATTTACACCAGATCTCATATTTTCCTGAGTATCATTCTTTTCAGGAAATAGCTGGTGGTTAGTACATCCCAACTTCTGGGTTGCAAAGCCACCTCTGCTCACGCGTTCGTGAGACTGTAAGGACAGTTAAGCAAAATCCGTCGCCTACCCCATTGGTTTCACACTGTGTGTAGGCGGCGGCAGAGGCCATCTGCACCGAGGCGTGTGATTGTGATTACTGACCTCTTCCTCGCCCGAAATTTAAATCTCACATTTCAAAGCCCCAGCGGAGCCATCAGCACGCGTGCAGCGTCGAGCTCCGGCGATCGAATCATGACCGGGGAAATCCCCCATGGATGTCACAAACGCGCAGAGGGAGGAAAGGGTTTTTAATCAGAAGGCCATCACCATCACTTAATTTTCTCTTTCACATTGCTATTGTGTAAACTTTAAATTAATGAAAGCTGAGTTTGAATTTCCCAAGTCATTGTTTGCTGCAATACCCAGATAAGTAACGTTTCGGAGATGTACCGAAGTTATGAACCTGGTCCTCTCACAACAGTGCCTGTAACTAAAGAAAAGTGTCAAGAGTCTGTCACTCACCACCCGGCCAGTGTGTCGTTCAATGGCTTTCTTCACTTTGCCATAAGTTCCTCTACCCAACGTCTCCTGGAGCTCGTAGCGGTGTTTCAGGTTGTGCTTGTGAAGGTGCTTCTTCACGCTAGAGCCTCTGCGTCCGGACGGTGGCATCTCGCCGGCGGGATAGTCCACCGGCAGTGGCACGTCTCCCGAGAAAAGCTCGATGGAGTTCCGCTCAGTCATTGTCCCGGGATGGGACATCTGCTGTTGAAGAACCGACACCGTCTCCATGGTTATACAGAGACTTCCCAAAATAGTTCTCCCTTGGTGTTCAATAGTGACTGAAAACTGTAATAAACAAATAAATTGTCTATACTTTTAGGCAATTTAATTACAAAACCGTTATTCTGTTGAAAACTTTACGTTTTCGAAAACGAAAACGTTATCACAAGTCAAGGAAAGATGCGCTCAGCGACAACTTAATATTACAGCGGCAATAATAAAAGAATATTTGCATGATCTTCATGCAAAACGTCCTCTTCTGTGTGTCAGTCGAAATGTGAGTCGAAAGTGTCCGAATATATTGAAATAAATACTAGGTCTCGTATAAATGGGTCTAAAAAGACTCCTGTCTTGAAAAGGCAGCAACGAAGCCGGCGTTCTGGATGTAGATTACCCTCATAGTTATCAAGCTGACGCAAGTGTACTCTCAGTGGCCAGGGTAGGGCATAACGGGCTGAAGTTGCTTGCCCGGGCGCGTCTTGAGTCTGAGTGGAGTTCGGAAGCGCAGATGCGTTTGGTTTGGTGCCATGCTCACCACCTTCTACTCCCCGGCCTGTTCCCGTTCCGTCCCACCATGCGCGCTTACTCGCGCTCTAGCAACATTCCCCTCCTCCTTTTTCGTCCGCGTGCAACAAGGAGCGAGGAATGCAGACAGCTCGAGAGAGCAGCGGGCGGGGTTACCAATTCTCACCAGTTTCCTCTGTCTGACCACACCCCTCCTCAGCCTCTCTCTCGGACTGGCATTAACACTCTACTGCTTGGCGTTGCCCTGTGACGATTCATCTATCACAATTGTTCTCTATATACAGACACAAAGGCCTCATTAATTATTGGAATGAAAAAGAATAGTTGGAGCACATCGCTGCAGAGAATCACCCCCTCCCCAGTCTTTGAGTATGACAAATATTAGATAAAGTCATCATTGTGAGTGTGTGTGTGTGTGTGTGTGTGTAAAGAGGAAGGCTATCAGTTTGCACTCACATTCACATATTATACCATTCAAACGGATAGAAAAACAACACTGTTAGTGTTAGTTAGTGAATAAGTGAGTCATGCAGGAGTCGTTGCATGGGATAATGTATTCAGTTTGAATGTTACAGGAAGGTGATGTGATTTGAAGGCTTTCTTAGGCAGATGAGTAGGGTCACCAAGGAGCTTTTATTCAGTCTCTGTCTCTTGATTCTGTTCATCTCCCCTATATCAGCAGGGCTGCTTTTCTGATTACCACCATGTCTCATACTACACCTATCAGTGTTTGACTACTGTATGCAGGTTTGAGTGTAGGATGGTGGATACTCTCTCTCTCTCTCTTGTCTTGTCTTTTCTTCCTGGTTGTGTGTAAAACCCCAGCCCTGTACACTTGGGAAATTATTTTTATTCCCTCTCTAAGGCATACACACACACACACACACACACACACACACACACACACACACACACACACACACACACACACACACACACACATACACACACACACATACACACACACACATACACACACACACACACACACACACACACACACACACACACACACACACACACACACACACACACACATACACACACACACACACACACACACATACACACACACACACACACACACACACACAGACACACACACACACACACACACACACACACATACGCACACACACATGGACGTGCACACATACACACACACATACACACACACACACACACATACACAAACACACACACACATGGACGCGCACACACATACACAAACACACACACACACACGGACGCACGCACACACACACATACACACACACATGCACACACATACACAAACACACATACGCACACACACACACATACACACACACACGCACACACACACAAACACACATACACACACACACATACACAAACACACATACGCAAACACACATGGACACGCTTGCGCGCGCACACACACACACACACACAAACTCACATATGCACACACACATGGAAGTGCACATTTACACACACACACACACACACGCACGCACACACACACACACACACGCACGCACACACACAAACATGGACGGGCACATGCACATGCACATGCACATGCACATGCACATGCACACACACACACGCACACACACACGTACACACACACATGTAAATGCACATGTACACACACACACGCACACACAAACATGGACGCGCACATGCACACACACACACACACACACATACACACACACACACACACACACACAAAAACTGCACAAAATGTCACCATATGATGTATTCAGACAAAACAAAAGACCAGTGGCCAGCAGCCTGCATCATCCTGCTACTTTCCTCTGAGATACACTCACCTTTTGGCTCAAAAACAACGGACATCGGACATGAGGTCACTACGTCCCCCATCCTGTCCTCCTGCTCACCCTCTCCTGTTAGTCTGTCATTTGTTTAGTAAAGGCAAATTTTGTTTAGATTCTCGCAGGGCATTGTGCAAGATATTGTAACACACACCAGGCTTTATATACTCAATGACAGATGAACAGAAGGAAAACATGAAGGACAAGAGCTCCCTCTGGAGGACAGAAATAAGTATTGCATGTCTTCTCATGCAAATTTACAGTACTATGTCAAGGTTACAATGGTCCACTTTAATGGGTTACAAAAGATTATTTACAAACTAGTGTTGTGCTTTTGGGTAGGCCTGGGTGTGCCCTCTTCTCAGAGAGTTAATGATTAGGCTATTTCACTTTTTTTTCCTTAACGCCAAAGAGAAGGGTCGTCTCTGTAATCCTGTGTTTGTTCAAAACACAGGCCAAGTTTAACTATTAGGTAGGATTCCATGACCCAAGTAACACTATGCTCTTTTTCAAACACACATGCTCTCTCTCTCTCTCTCTCTCTCTCTCACACACACACACCTGCATTCAGATGATGACGTATATGCAGTCTCTGGTCCACTAGTGTTACAGTTACATCATCTTTCATTCTTCAGGCATGAGCAAATCCTCAGGTGTACACGTGTGTGTGTGTGTGTGTGTGTTTGTTTATTTAGCAACAAATAATAACATCCTGACTGCATGAGACTAAGACTGTGGTTGGAACATATTTGTGTACTCATGGAAAGTCAACGTAATCCTTCTCACACACACACACACAAACACACACACACAAGCTTTCACGTTATCATAACATGTTTGCTTTCACATGGGATAATAACTGATTCTGCTTTATTTTGCTTGGCAAGTTACTGTGCCTTGATAAAACTAAATAGCTGTGACTGAACATAATGCTCGGCAACACAGACTGCATCCCATAATTCATTATTAGGTCAGCTGAAATGTTGAAAAGGTCCATAAATGATGAAATGACAAAGTAAACCAATGGTGACAGCTGTAACCTTGTTATATACTGCCACCTAGAGGTGCATTACGATAAGTAAAGTGGGTACATGAACCATTGTGCACTACAGCGTAGCGTCAGCGTGTAAAAATTGTGCACCTGTATTTATGTGTGTGTGTATGTGTGTGTGTATGATATATGACTAAATTATAAAAACATTTCTGATGCAGGGAGGGCAAGCTACATCTGTCACCCCAAACCCCAAATGCTCTCTAACCCCAGATCCATGCCTATCTGCACTCCAACCCATTCATATACATGTCTTTAACATCAAAGCAGTAGGATGTACTTGATTAACCCGATTGATCAATGTTTCAGTGCTAGAGTGTGTGTTTGTGTGTGTGTGTGTGTGTGTGTGTGTGTGTGTGTGTGTGTGTGTGTGTGTGTGTGTGTGTGTGTGTGTGTGTGTGTGTGTGTGTGTGTGTGTGTGTGTGTGTGTGTGTGCGCGCGTGTGTGTGTGTGTGTGAGTGAGAGACAGAAAAAGAAGGAAAGAGAAAGTGAGAGAGAGAGAGAGAGAGAGACCAGGGTTCAGCAGATGTTCACTGGGAGTAGACTATGACGCCAGCACTCTGACCTTACTGAGGAAACAAAAGGCGAAGGCATTTAGAGATAGACTTGTCTGGGAGAAAGTGAAGACATGCACTGTGGCCTAGCAATGGCCAAAACAACATTGGGCCTCATTCTCAAATAACAGAATTGAGTTAACTTTCTTCTTTCAGGCCCATTAAAATATATTTAGGTGCTGTAATATTTTACAACTGCAGAACTGTGGAAAATGCAGAAATCTATTATTTCCCACACACAGGACTTAACTACTTCACTACTTAATGGTTGAATGCTCTTGAGTGTGTGGAGATTATGTTTTTACCTATGAACATGTACCTGATAAGATAACATTGGTGAACACAAATCTTTGTTGGTGAATGAGGCCCATTGAAATCCTGACTGCTTTTTGTATCATGCAAAGGATTCCCCTTTCTGAATGTAAGCACACGGTACTGAGCTGCTTGCATGTGTCACTGTTACAAGCCCAAACAATGAATAAAGGGTCCCATAACATGAATCAAGCTGCAGTCTTTGGTTTCAAATTAAATTGGTGAATTTAATTAAATTTGTGCTACAAATTTACAAAGCAAAAATATGACAGCTGCTGCTATAGAGAAAAGGAAAAGCAAAAAGAAAACCTCAGGCTTCCTTACTTGGAGATGTTTGAGATCACTCGTTCCCGGAAAGCAAAACGGTGAGTCTTCCCACACTTACTTCCCTACTCTCTCTAAATAAACACTGAGTCCCACTCTTACTTCCCTACTCTCTCTAAATAAACTAGAAATGTGTAGGAAATAAGGAACAACCGTTGTAAACTGTAACAAAATATGTACAACTATTTACAAATAGGGCGGCAACACTAAAGTACAAGGGGAAAAAAGCCTGCCAATTAAACATATACATAATTCCAACCCCAAAATACTACAACGTGCGAGCTGTGCTGTGTCCAGTGTGGTCTGTGCCAAGCAAACAGCAGGTCTGAAGAGAGAGAGAGAGAGCCATCTTGGAATAGGGGCGGCTTAAATAGTAGTGGGCTGGCCCAGCCATTCATCCAGCAATTAACTCTGGCTCCACAGATAGAAAAAGCACTGCCCCACATAACAGTCACCTAGCCTGGCTAGCGCCACCTAGTGCATTGGCTCAACTTCTTATTTAGCCCCACCACCGTGTCAGGGATCTGTCCGTAGGCTTAGGTTCACACTGTCTCTGATCTCTGAGCAAACAGAGGGAGGGTTGAAAGTGATGACGTTGAATTCAATCAGTATTCAACCACAACAGTAACAGTAGTGAAGTATCTGCCCACCATGGAGCGAATGTATGTCAATGGACAGTTTTCAGACACTTTGTACAAAGGGAAAGTGCATCAGTCTATGTGTTATCTTGATAGCAGTGTGAACTTGGAAGGATGTTTGTTGTCTGGAATGAACCTAGGATATGTGTCCTGTCTGTCTAGAACCAAGGAACATGAGGCCACTTTTGCCCTCTTTAATGCCAGACTATGAGCAGAATAGTTATGTACAGATAAGGGCAGTGTAAAAGTGGGAATAGATATATGCTGATTATGTACCAATAAACTATGATGGGAATAGTTATGTGAAGATTATGTACAAGTAAGTTATGGGAGCAGTTATTCACTGACAGGGCAGTTGAAAAGATGGGTATGAATTAGTATTGATTTACAAAAGAGCAATGTGCAGATGAGGTATGTTAATATACAAATGTTCTATACTGCTATGCATAGGCAAATCTACAGATGTTCAGCTATACAGATATACAGTACAGATGTAATATGGACAAATATACAGGTGTGTAGATATATTAATATATGTATATACAGATGTGTGGTAGAAGATAGGCAAAGTGCTATGGATGTATATACAGTAGTGAAGAGAAGCGCTGTGAACAGATTATGCCATGATGTAGAGAATAGGAAGGTTCAGCAGGGGACAGAGTTCAGTAGGGTGACAGTTGTGGGGAAGAAGCTGTTCCTGAACCTGCTGGTTTTAGTCTGAAGACTCCTGAAGCACCTTCTGGAGGGGAGGAACTGAAAGAGTCCCTGAGAATGCTGCATGCCCGGCGTAGACATCTCTTTATATGGATGTCTTCAATAGCAGGGAGTGGGGTCCCTGTGATGCGTTGGCTGGTTTTCACCATCCACAGCAGTGGCTTGTGGTCAGTGACAGAGCAATTCCCATACCAGACTATGACACAGTTGGTCAGGATGCTCTCTATTGCACAGCGATAGAAGTTACCCAGGTGGTTCTCAGGTGGTTCAGCAGACAGGTGGTTCTTTTTCAGTGTTCTTAAGAAGAAGAGGCGCTTGTGGACCTTCTTGACCAGGCTGGAGGTGTTGGTTCACCAGGACATGGTCTCTGAGTTGTGGGTCCCCAGGAATTTGAAGCTGGAGACACATTCAACAGCCACGGGACATGTTATAGATGGGAGATGGAGGACGTTTTTCAAATTGAAAATGGTTAATGATCTCCCAGTGTTATCATTTCAAAGCATGTTGAATAGCTTATCACTCTGCCATCTGTCAGGAGCTGGCAGAGACCAGCAGCTTGTCAGGACCCCTCTCACTCAGTCTCTTTGGTGTTTTTTTCATGTGTGTGTGTGTTTATAGTATATGTGTGTGTATTATCTCTCTCTCTCTCTGTTTGTGTGTGCGTGTGTGTTTATAGTGTATGTGTGTGTGTATATTATCTCTCTCTCTCTCTCTCTGTGTTTGTGTTTGTGTGTGTGTGTGCGTGTGTGTTTATAATATGTATGTATATTGTCCCATGCGTATGTGCACATGAGTTGTGCTGAAATGTAGTTCTCTTTTTATTGCTCTGTAGCTCAGCCTAATAAGACTCATAACTTGAAATGGTCAGTGAAATACATCCATAATGTGTCTGTTTGTGTGTGTGTGTGTGTGTGTGTGTGTAAAAGTGAAATGACAGTTCACCAAAGAGGTCTGTTTGAGCCCTGGTCAAGACTGTACCTGATTAAGGTGCAGACAATACAAGCAGGGATATGAAGTGATATCAGAGTGTGGTCACCACTTGAGTTCAAATACGTCACGTAAGTGTGGCGGCAGCCATATTTAGGGACAGTGAACATCAGCGAACATAATATACAGTGATTTCTACAGGGAGCATGAATTGACACAGAGGCACATTAGTTCAACAAAACTAATAGACAATCATGTGAGCAAGTGTGAGATACCTGGGAGTTCAACGTGAGGACAAACGAGTGATACTTTAACAAAATAAAGTTTAGAAATGAGGTATATGTGAGGTATATGTTCTGTGCACTGTAACACTGAGTCAACGGTAGGCTATTACCAGGTTGCAACTGCTGGTTGTACAAACACTTCTATTAAGTTTATTTCGCTGGGGTAAATAAGCACAGGTGTATCATCGTAGGTAAGTGGACACATTAAACCTGTATAACCTATCATTGGTGAAAAAGAGCTCTTAGCCATTTACGATAGCAATATGTGCTAATGTTAGCTATGGAGGGTATCTAATGAAGGGGAATGTAGTGCAATGGTGCACTTTACCTAAGTAATAACACTTTTCACATTAACATTTAATTATTGTTGAAATCAGACTTGAGCTGAACTGTGTACTGAACTTATAGCAAACAACACTGATTACAGCAATAATGAGTGAATGAGTCTGTGAAGTCAGAGGCGGACAGAGGACTTGAGCTAGTCTGTGAAGTCAGAGGCGGACAGAGGACTTGAGCTAGTCTGTGAAGTCAGAGGAGGACAGAGGACTTGGGCTGAACTGTGTACTGAACTTATAGCAAACAACGCTGATTACAGCAATAATAGTTAGTCTGTAAAGTCAGAGGAGGACAGTAGGCCATGTTCACATGTCCTACAATTCTCTGTGATATGACGACACATCCCCTAACTTAATAATGGTTAAAAAAAACAAACAAACAGAACAAATCTTACAAATAGTCTGACCATGAACACGTGAGCAACAATTTCATTTTATTTGATAATCACTTGTATGAGTCAATAGATGCTTGAGTGCTTAAAAGATGGATCAACCTGGCCTGGGGCTTGCAGTAAACTGAGATTCAACTCTACTCAACCCAAATGGCATTTTTTTCATACCTACAGGTGCTTTGTGTGTACAGGTGCTTTTTCTCAGTGAACAGTAGTGTGTTATATAATATAATATAACATTTGAATATTTATTTTATATTAATGTGAATATTTATTCAGAATTATACTGAATGTCCTATTGCTGTGTGCTGTGTGTCTCAGCCCCTTGCATGACAAATTAGTACTCAGAGAGTTTTATTTTTACTCAGTATTTTTTATCTTTTATCTTTGAATTCCATATGAACCATAACTTGATTCATGAGACTAGAACATTTAAACAATGACTCATTATAGAAGGTATTTGATGTTTTGTCATCTAAAAACATTCAGAGGAATAATACATAGAAATAGCATCAGAATATATGCAAACCTTTGACACAATGTCAAAAAAACAAAAACAAAACATAAACTCTTGTTCAGTTATCCACTGAAGGTTGCATGTGAACCACCCTCTAGGTTGGCCCTACTGTAATATCATGATATATACCATTTATGGAGCTGCTCTACTACATACAATGCAAGTGAATGCAGAAGCTACATTTAATACAAATTGAAACTGAAAGAACTTCATGAAAATGTCAAATAGTGTCCTGAATGTGAATATGTGAATATGAAGCAGAGTCTGCCAAAGAGGTCCGGTGCCTCTGAAAGTATGTGTGTGTGTGTGTGTGTGTGTGTGTGTGTGTGTGTGTGTGTGTGTGTGTGATTTTGTTCAGCATTCATGCTCAGGTACGATCCTGCACTTGAGGATCTTCAGGTAATTCTGGACCTTGCTGGAGTCTCTGCGGAAGCAGTAAAGTAGATCGTAGTTGGCCAGTGCCTGGGACTCACTGCTGCCTGTGATGGGCAGAATGGCCTCAGGAGACGAGATGCCACTCACAGAGTTGCTGATCATCCCCAAGTGCTGCATCTAAACCAGGAAAAAAAAACATTGGCTCACCGTTAAGTAAATTTGGCTAGTATTTAACAGCAGACCCACAATGTAGGGTTTGGGAACTGACCCCAGGTTAGTCAGTGACATTACCACTGCTCCAACACACAGTAAATGTCTGCCAAATCAGTGACATTACCATTGCGCCAACACACAGTAAATGTCTGCCAAATCAGATTTACTGATCATCTCCAAGATCTGTTTTTAAAGATTAGCAAAAGCATTAACACATTTAACTGATCTGAAAACTCACTTCTGGATTCAGCAGCAAAATGTGTGATTCATTTTCATTTCATTTGAACTATACAGCTGCAGCAAGCGAAAATAAGTTCATCATTTTGCCACTGGTTTGCAAACCCTTTACACACATTCAGATTTAACCAATTCTATGAGGTTATAAATTACAACAATAATTACAGCAGACAAACAAACAGGTAGCCTGAAAAAAAGAGAAAATCGGACTTCCTAAAAGCACGCAATCTCTACCAGCACCATTTCAGCACCAAGGTCAGCTCCCCAGTCAGGTTCTTCTCACATGTGCATATCAGTGAGTCTAGTTAAATGCAAACAAGAAATAATAAAAAAAAACACCTTCTCTACAACTTTCTGGACGCCCTTGCGTAGCTCGTGCACCATATCGCTCACGTCCAGGGCCTTGTTGCTGTTCAGGCTGCTGAAGTCGTCCAGCTTCTGGGCCATGCTGTGGTGCAGCTGCCACAGAGGGTCCTTCCAGGCCACCAGCAGCTTCAGGATCACCTCTGTCAGCTCCTCATGCTGCAGGGCACAAATACACACACACACCACACATAATTTTTTTATTGCATGATGTTTTGGGCCTCGTTTTTCAAACACTTTAATCGGGATCAAGGTGATCCCGGATCTGGAAATCCAATGTATTGCAATGAGACTTTTGACTTTTGAACAACTGAACCCTCATCGTAGAGAGCAAATCTGAGATCACTTTGATCCAGATGAAACTGTTTTGAAAAACTCTACTGGGGCCACATAACAGATACGAGGGTCAAGGATGTCCAGATTTCTGTTTATATTCAATATCAGTCTATATTCCAAAGCCACATTTCATGCCATATGTTTACATGAGTTTCATTTACATATGTATTAATCAGTTACACATAGTTTGCGTATTGCATTTCATGTAAAACAGGAAATAGTAAAGGAAGGGTGAGAGTGAAAATGTCTGTGGAATGATTCTGGAATGGCGCTGAAATGTCTCTGGAATGTCTCTGGAATGATGCTGGAATGTCTCTAAAATGTCTCTGGAATGGCGGTGAAATGTCTCTGGAATGACGTTGAAATGTCTGGAATGTCTCTGGAATGATGCTGGAATGTCTCTAAAATGTCTCTGGAATGGCGGTGAAATGTCTCTGGAATGACGTTGAAATGTCTGGAATGTCTCTGGAATGGCGCTGAAATATCTCTGGAATGTCTCTGGAATGACGCTGAAATGTCTGAAATGTCTCTGGAATGGCAGTGTTCTGCTATGCTGACTCACCCAGATATACAGAATGTGATTTGAATGGAATGTGACTAACATGTATTTTGGTTTCTTAGCGTCCCCCACCCCCACAGAAATGTGATTAACTATCTCATTTATTAGGATACTTGCTTTAGTGCCTGCAGTTAAAATGACTCACACACACACACACACACACACACACACACACACACACACACCAGACACACACACAGATAAGCAGTAACATGTTGCAAAATATGCCTACCATGTGTGTGTGTGTTACAGCAAAGTCACGTTCATGCACACACACACACATACACACACACACACACACACACACACACACACACACACAAATGAGCCATTGCAGGATGATTCAACAGCAACATGCATGAACAGAAAATTAAAGCATGAACTTACACCCAGTTTCTGTGCATCCTCTTTGCCATTAGGTGTTAGTATACTGGATGTATGGCATCTAGGAAAAGGTCTGCCTATGTGGTTTTTGCTGGGTAGAAAATACTGCTCCTTCAGGAGGCACAGGAGAGAGAAGAGAGGAAAGCTGAAGGACTTTTAGCAAGGAGTGGTAGAGGGAATTAGCAGCCCAAATGAACCAATCTATAATCTACTTGCTGGTATCACACTTTAAAATGAGCACATCTGCTATCTATTGCATTATCTATTATGATATAATCATTTCAAAATGTGACTCTTAACAAATCAGCATTGCAAAATCATCAGTGTTATCAATTTTGATGGATTAAACTGGTTCCATTATAAAATTCATAGTATGCCAAAATTAAAGAATGAAAGTTTTTAGAAAAGTTGTAAAAATAATATCAAGGGCACTTCCACAAAGAAATGAATTTATGTCACGTCCATAAGTCCAATAAAATGCCATTAAAGTTGTATGGTGTGAATAATTCAATATTATTATTTCAAGATTTTACACATAATAAATCTCAATTATACACAAATAATACACAACTTTCTGACATAACAATGAACCAACTTTCTGGCTTGTAGAGAGAGATGACTTACGAAGTCTGAGTGAAGGTTGCTGGAGAGACTGTGGACCTGAGCTGAGTGCTGAATGACCCGGTCGAAGAGATCGGACAAGGAGAGAATGTGGCAGCCGACATGCCCGTTGGCACAGATGGGCGTCGAGCAGACAGGGGCATGGAGGTCCAGACACATCAGTGCCACAAGGATGAAGAAAACTAAGTGAATGAAAGACGGAAGGAAGGAAGGAAGAAAGAAAGGAAGGAAGGAAGGAAGGAAGGAAGGAAGGAAGTGGAAAGCAGTTGGAAAGAAGCATAGAGAACAAGAAGAGAGAAAATTGATGAGAGAGTGACTGAGAGGCACACAAGACAAGAACTGTTTTCAAGTTCCCCTCCACTGTCAAGCACTAGATAAAAAAAAATCCTCTCAGGATGTATGAAGATGCCAGTGTCTGTTCCTCAGGAGTCTGAGTTAGAGAAGCAGAGTAGTCTACCTTGTTTCCTGTTGCAGGACATTCTGAGCAGGGTTCCTGCTATGGCTGGGTAATCCTAACAGACGGCTGGCTATTTAAGGTTCGCGGCAAGTGCAGTTCAAGGCAGAAGAGAGACAGCGAGACCTTTGCACTGACTCCCTTCATTAAAAAGCCTCACGACAAGTGCACAGGCTAGGCTCAAGGGTAAATACAATATGCGTAATTGTGTGTGTATGTGTGCGTGTGTGTGTGCATGTGTAACAGAAACGGTGTGTGTGCATGTATGTCAGGGGCTCCTCCTAAAATCAGACTAGAGTAATGAGTCACATGATTCACACCCCTGCTTCCTGCCTGTGAGCAAAGAGAAACTGATCAGGTGGAACGCTAGGGGGGTGACATGCGTTTCTCTGTGTGTGTGTGTGTGTGTGTGTGTATGTGTGTGTGTGTGTCTGTGTGTGTGTAAGTGTGTGAGTGTGTGTGTGTCTGTGTGTGTGTGAGTGTGTTGGAGTTTGTCCTGCGTGCAAACATGTGCATCATGTGGTTTCTGTGTGTGTGAGTGTGTGTGTGTGTGTGTGTGTGTGTGTGGTGTCCTCTCTGATTCATCGTAGAATGATGACAGTGATACTAAATTCCATACAGAGGAAAACTTTGTTGTTTTTTTTTTTTATTTTGACCCTACGCTGTATATCAAAGCTTTTAAATCAGCAGATTCTCTGTATTCTGTGCATTTCCCTGTTTTGGAATGTATATGATACAACACAAGTGTCTTTTAATAGCTCACTAGGGACATTATTACACTGTAGCATTATTATATTGTAAATGCAGTTTTGTTTTATACTTTGCTGCTTCTGAGCTTTAACACAGTCCGGACTGTGAGTGAGGCGAGCGAATGTTAGTGACAAACTCAGTTTAATTTCTATCGGGTTGTCCTAACTGAATGTGATGTGAACTGAATGGCGTTTTGGCAGAAATGTTGTCACTCAGTCCGTTTCTATTTATATTCCTCACGTTGCATTGTTTGGCTAGTTTAAATGTGGAATCTATCTGAATAGACTGACATATTTACTAAACCCAATGTAGGCAGAGAACATTCAGTGCTTCAGTCACATGGTACAACAGTCACATGGTACAACTAACTAAGATTTTGTTCTATTTCACAGCAGTGCACATATTTCTATCAATTTACACACCAAAGCATAGGAAACGACAATAGAATTGTCCAGACAGCCCTGTTGGCTGATGATTTCAAGGGATATTGTCGAACATTTCAACACACAGCCCTGCTGTTTGAGGTCACTGGTGTGGTCAGTTTGGAAAAAAACAATACATTTTGATGCAAAATAGACCAAAAATAACGAACTTGCAGCTCACACTAACTAGCCTAGGAATTTAGACATACCCGAGCGGTAGCCGCTACATCTAGCCACACACCACAGGACCTTAGTAGGTCTTCTACCAAGGCTTGGTAGGACCAATCACAGCGCTCTATCTTTGTAGAGAGTGTTGGGCAGGCTTAGCATGATGACAACAGCTGTGACGGTGCAAAACACCTAAGATGGCTGTGGCCAAGGAACAACAGTCGTTTTAATTGGCTTTGGCATTGACTTTTGGAAGAGTTAGACTTTTTAGAGTTTTTCTTTGAAAGTTATTCGTTTCAGTGAATGACGTATTTGCTGTTTTGTCCAACATTGCTCTGATTGATTGTAGCACTATCCTATTGCGTGCAAAGGCTGTTTGAAAGACAACCACCCCTAGGACTGAGCCCGGTCTATCAGTCATGTCCAGACTATAGATTTTGATGTTATTTTCTGGCTTGTCAGGCTAGGTGCTAACTGAATGGGGGAAGAATGTTGAAAGTAGAAGTGAGTTTCTATGTATTCAATGTGGGAGTTAGCAGTTAGCAGCAAATTTCTCTTTAATGTTTCATTCTAATCCTATATTTTCAAGGTGTAATTTTTTGAAAGTACTTTTATTCTTTAGCATGCACTCTGCCTCTCCATCACCTACCACAGTGTTTCCCAACCTTTTTTCTCTTGTGTCCCCCTGAGCCTTTTTGTCATACCATGAGCACCCCCTCACTCATACGTGTTGATGATGAAAAGTGGAACGTAGGTTTGGCCTCTTTCTTGCATTTCTCTGCAGTCCCCTGGGAATCCTCTCCAGGATCCAGAGCAAGTGGACATTTCAGCCATTTATCCACCTGCCTGCAGGTACGTGGCTGCTGTGATCTTGGCACCATAGGTTATTGTCTCCCCAGGGAAACTAGTTGTAGCGCACACGTACCATTTTATTGACGGGCTTATCTCATCTTGGAAATAAATTATTATTAAATATTACTAAATATTTCCATGTACCCCCCTACAGTGTGCTCACATACCCCTGGTTGGGAATCACTGTCCTACAGTATGCTTTTTGTCAGTCTGTGCTGTACCAAATGTAACTGTTACTTTTCCTACCGACAGCACCCTGACCTTCAAATGCTCCAGAATATCCTTGAAATAAACATACGAAGCTGGTATGACAAGCTGCAAAGCTGTTTTATTTCTGTATAAAGCTCACATATAGGTACAAGAGGGACTCTGTTCTTAATATTACAGTAATGCCTACTGTAGTTCAGTAAAAAATAATTCTAAGCTGTAATATTAAATATTATGCCTAATTTTTACTAGTTTTTTATTTTTACTAATATAAGTTTAGATTATTTTGTAAATTTTTAGGTAGTCAATCACACACAAATACACACACTTTTCTGGCAACATGTGCATACATGCAATGTGCACACACATGCACACACACACACTCAACTGACACACCTGCTCACCGCTTTCTTGCCGAATGACAGCCAAAACTCAGCACCATTTGAGATGCTGACGTGCTGCATGCTAATTACAGCTCAGTGAAATGAAGTGGAGGATGGGGCATTTGGCCTCCTGCTTCAGGCACTCTGACTAAAACGCCAAATGACAACCCATGACGTCAACACTATGTCACTGAAAAATCCTCTCCTCTGTGTGTGTGTGTGTGTGTGTGTGTGTGTGTGTGTGTGTGTGTGTGTGTGTGTGTGTGTGTGTGTGTGTGTGTGCGTGTGTATTTCTGCATCTTCTCATAACCTATGTATAGCATTGATGACTGAATTGATGCTCCTGTTTATTTCTCTGCACTGTCTAATGGACAAGGCTCTCCTGTAGTTGTGGTTAGACTCAGTGAACTTTCACGTACAGGCGTCATTCACTCAGGAGTGTTAAGTGTTATAATGCTTAGCTGGTTTAGTTTGTAATGACATACAAAGCAGAATGCTGTTTGCAGTTTGTTCTATATTTTCTTTTAGTTGTTGATAAAAGAAAAATTGGACTCGTGCAAAATGAGGTCCCCATCCCAAACTAGAAATGTTACTTTTGATAGCTCAGTAGAGTGGCTTGCAGTTTTGGGATGACATCCATACTCAGGGCCGTAGCCAGGATTGTTCAAATACTGAGGTGAACAATGG
>JAIFZK010000082.1:847500-855000 GCA_027481765.1 Tenualosa thibaudeaui
CTCACACCTGGATATAATGAAAAATAAATACTGCTCTAATTAATATGAATGACAATGTCCACATCACAACCTATAACAACAATGACATGTGCAACAACACAGACACACTCAAAATACAACAGAAAAAAAAAGATGTCTTTGAATGTCTTGACTATTCCCCCTCCCTTCTATAGGGCTGTTCAGATTCACATAAGGGTAGCAGCATTCTCGGCTTAGTCCAGCCAAGATTCAGAGAAAAGCAAATCAGCTCATTAATGTCTTATTTAAAAGAGATATGACATTCAGAAGAGCAAGTGAAACCATAGTAACTAGTCTCACAGATATCCTGCCTAGCGAGGCATTTGGAGGTTGTTTTGGTACAAGCCTGAGATTAGACTGGTTTACCCTATAAGCTGGGTGCCCATGGTTTACCCTATAAGCTGGGTGCCCATGATTTACCCTATAAGCTGGGTGCCCATGATTTGTTTCGCCTCTTGTTCGGGCTTGACATGTCACTAACGTAAAGGGAAACTGATTGTAAGAGATATTGTAGCCAGCACTCATCATGAAGTCCAAGGGGCAGAGCGCTCATCATGAAGTCCTAGGGGCAGAGCGTGGTTGATGCCTGGGGGGACCAGTAGGGGGAGCTATCGATACAGGCTGCCTTTTGGGCTGGATACGGGGAGGTGTCAGAAACAGGAAATTCTGGTGTTGTATTCAGATTTAGTCAGATTTTGTTTGTGGAATGGCATGGGGTGAGCTGTACAGCATACATCATGTTAGCAGCAAGCAGACCGGAGCCCAAGTGTTTGGGTAAATTCTTTTGGGCTTAAAAGGAGTTTCTCTGTGCCAAAACATGTTAAAATTGTCAACAAAACATCAAAACAACAGGACACCATGCTCTCTGCAAGTATACTGAAGCCAGTTATTGAGGCTAAGAAGTCTTCTAAAATGTTCATCACCGCACCCTACAGTTGGAATGGGACCTGAAATAAAAGTGGATTTCACCCCCATATGAAGTTGACTTCCTGCTTTTCTCAGACCTGACGAAGTCTGTTGTAACAGACGAAAAGTTGTCAAGCTCAATAAAGAAGTCCAGTTGCCTACAACTAAACTCTTTTGACTAAGATGACCTGGATGAATGAGAATCTTCACAGACAAGATCCGAAAAATCCAATAGTCTTTGCAATGGAGTCGCCAATGGTGATGGAACAGCGGACGAGGCTGAGAGGGCCCAAGAACCCCCTCCCTCAATTTCTCTGCCTTTCTCTCCCTCTCTCCTTCTATCTATTTTATAACCCTCTCTATCATTCTTTCTCTGTTCTTCTCTCCTTCTCTCTTCTATCTATTTTACAACCTTCTCTGTCACTCTCTCAATCTTTCTCTCTTTTACATGTTGTAAATCCTCTGTTTGTTTTCTCTTTTTTATCTGTGGTTTTGCCTCAGACTTTACCCATCTCTCATTTACTCACTCCATCATTTCTTTATTGGGGGAAGAGAGAGAGAGAATAAGAGTGAGAGAGAGGGAGAGAGAGTAAAGAATAGACGTTCTTGTCATGTCCAGCAAAAAAACTGTCTGAGAGAAAGAGAGCAGTGGACTGACAAAAAAGAGAAGTGGACAAAGAGAGAAAGATGTGGATAAATGAAGAAAGAGGGAAATGGCAGAGAGAGGAGAGGAGGATGAAGAGAGAGAAAAGAGAGGGAGGTGAAGTAATGGAGACAGAGACAGAGAGGTGGATGAATAAAGAGAGAAATGTGAACAGATGGAGAGAGGGCAAGATAGAGACTGAGAGAGGAGGATGAATAGAGAGAGAGATGGAGAGACAGAAAGAGAGAGAAAGAAGTGGATGAATAGGAAGAGAAGGGAAATGTGAATGGATGGAGAGAGAGAGAGAGAAAAGATGAACAGAAAGAGAGATGGATAGAGACAGAGGGAGGGAGAGAGGGAGATAGAGAGATAGATAAAGACAGAGGGAGGGAGAGCGAGAGAGACAGGGAGGGAGAGCAAGAGATGGATAAAGAGAGAGTGAGAGTGAGAGAGAGGGACAGTGAGAGAGTGAGAGTGAGAGAGAAAGAGAGAGTGAGAGAGAGAGAGAGAGTGAGAGAGAGAGAGAGAGAGAAAGGGAGAGTGAGAAAGAGAGAGAGAGGGAGAGAGAGAGAGATAGATAGATAGATGGCTGTTTGTTCCTTTGCTGCAGCACCATCTGTCTGAATTAAACTTCTTGGAAGTCAACCAGCAGACTGGATATGGTGTGAGTCATATTACACTTTCCACAGCTCAAGCATTGCCTTATGTAATAGTCTACATGAACACACACCATGGCACAACACCATGTTAAGCATTCAGGAATACACACACACACATACACACACACACACACAAACATGCGCGCACACACACGCGTTAATACACAAAACCACATAATTCTCCTGAGGCTATTTACGCTGTCACAGTCAGGCACGGATCCATGGATGGGCCTAGATGGGCCCAGGCCCACCCAGATTGACAGCTGGCCCATCCAATTACAGATTAGGCTTGACAGACGTTACTTTTTTTCATAAACTAATATCAATTTCGAAAGATTATGAAGCTCATAAGGTCATCATCTAAAGCCACTGCAATTGAAAATGATTAAATTCATAATCACAGACTAATTTTAACCTTCCGAAGATTCCTTATCACTGACCAGCATTTCAGTTCAGTTGCTCTGTTGTCGGAGGAGGCTCAGAACTGATGGTCAAAAAGATCTGACTGCACCTCTTTTATAACTGAATTACTGTGTTGCAGATATTTTTCAGAACATGGAATGACTTCCTGTTAGTGTCCTCAGGATAATATTTTTTTCAGGATTGAGAATTTTTCTCCATTATCTAACAAATAAAGACGCTCACAGATAGGCCTTGACATAACGCTTGAATAAATTCATTTTCATATTTGCTAGAGAAGTCATGAGACTCCAAAGGTCTGTTTGCACAGGCAGATCTGAAATAAGTGAATTTGTTGTATGCAGCCTACAACACATCCATCTTGACTGCAACATCAACAAATGCAAATTTAATTTAGGCTACTGGCCAAAACATTTATCAATATGATGCAATGTAATGATATACTCTAGGACTATAGAAAGGACATTGTCTGTGTGAAAAAGACACAATGAAGCCGATATCATACCATAATTTGTGACTCAGTGAGTAAAATGATGTTGGATTAGGCTACTTTATAGCGTCTTATTAACGCTATATTAAAAAATAAAGTTAAGTTGCATCATAACTCATTGTTTACATGCACATCTGTGGAAAATGAGAAAGAGAGTGCCTGCATCTGTTTTTGGGCTTGTTATTGTCGCTGGTATAGGTATAGCAAAAAATAGGCTACCTGACCATTCTCACAGACAAGGTTGAAGCTAAGGAAAAAAAAAACCATCTTAGTTGCCTAAACATGTTTTGTAGCCTAAATCTTTCCAACCGGTTAATTAAAAGGTGATATTAGAAATTGCATTCTTAAGGAATAGGCATAGGCCATTATTATTGTCTTCAAAAGCACACACTGTTTACAAACCAGATTGTTTTGGGCTCTGAATGGTCCTGCAACTCACAGTGTGCAATGCATATGAATCTGAGTAAACCTTTATGGAATATCGGGCAGCTGTGTCCTGCTGGTTAGGGCTTCGGGACTGGAACCGATGGGTTGCTGGTTCGATCCCCCACCAGAGACCACAGCACACACACTACTCCCGGGTGTTGCTGTAGGAGGCAGTCCACTGCCCTGGGTTAGTGTGTGTCCCACTGTGTGCTGTGTGTTTCACTAATTCATGACCGGGATGAATGCAGAAACCAAATTCCTTGTGTGTGTAAATACATTTGGTAATCGGCTGATTCTCCACCCTGAGAGTCTGTGACTGAAGTTTTGATAGCGACCTTGTGAATTCTTATTGACAAAAGAGACCTCCTCTATAGTGTTGGTTCCCAGTGACTTCAGAGTCACACTGCGTTTTCTACGTGCATGAACAGAAGGCTCATTTCTTACCCATAGTGATGGTGCTAGAGGGGTCAGTGGTGACAGAGGTGTTTGAAGAGCACTTTGAAAGTCTGTTACTGTGTTACACTGAGAGGCTTCTTTCATGTGTCAAAGAGACTCCAGGATTAAAGTTTGTTCAAGTTTGTTCAAGTGTTAAATAGGCCTCATTTCTGTCACAGAAAATGTGAAAATGGATGTGGATAGATTGTGTTGGTTTTCACATGTCTGTGTGTATGTGTGTGTGTGAGTGTGTGTGTTTGATCTTGCATGTGTGTGTTTGTGTTGCATGTGTGTGTTTGTGTTTGTATGTTTGTGTAGGGGAGGTGTGTATGTGTATGCGTGTGTGACCTTGTGTGTGGGTGTATGTGTGTGCATGTGTGTTTATGTGAGTGTGTGTCTGTGTGTGTGTGTAAAAAGGAGGGACAGAGAGAGTCAGAGAGTGGGTCAGGACTCTAGTTTTAACATTTGTCTTCCCACTGGAGTTACAGTGTGCTGAATACTGCAGCAGAAATGTCAAGCTGTTTAGGGGAGCAAGTGAGATGTGTGTGTGTGTGTGTGTGTGTGAGAGAGAGAGAGAGAGAGAGAGAGAGAGATTCACACAGTCAGAGAACGAGGTTTGGTGAGAGTGTAAGCTTAGGTGAGAGTGTATTGGGTCATGAGTTAATATGCATGAGTAAGTATGTGTTGGTGTGTGTGTGTGTGTGTGTGAGTGTGTGTGTGTGTGTTAAAGAGGCGTCGTGTGTTTCCCCTGAATCCCATCTTCAAGTCAGAGATGCACCAGTAATAACTGCAGACATTCAAATGCTATATAAGGAAAGAGTGATGGAAAAACTGAATGTGAATTTGTGCCTCTATCTCTCTCTCTCTCTGTGTGTGTGTGTGTGTGTGTGTGTGTTTCCTTGAAACCTCATCTGCAGGTAGCAGATGCAGTAGTAATAGCTTCAGACCTCTCTCTGCAGAACAATTTCTTGAAGGACAGTGATTCGGTCAGAAATGACATTCTGAAGTGTTGAATGTGCCACACACCCAGCCACACACAGACACACACACACACACACACACACACACACACACACACACACACACACACACACACACACACACACACAGACATCCAGTACCACATGTATACCTTTTATACATTTATGTATTAGCATAACATATATAACAAATAAACCTTATTTATTTATTTACAAATTAATGTCATGTACATGTTTATTGTATGGTACAGATGTCAATATTACCATTGAAATATGAACATATATTAGCATATGTAGTGAAAGGTTGAAATGATATAATTCGAAAAGAGATGTGAAGTCCTATGATGATACAGTACGTCTATGGCAACAAGTTTATCCATAGGCTTCTTTGTGAGTGCACTTAGAACCTCTTCTTTGTGAGTGCACTTAGAACCTCTTCTATGTGAATGCACTTAGAACCTCTTTTATGTGATAGCACTTAGAACCTCTTCTACAGAAACTATATTTAGAAGGACACCACACCTACACAGCAGACATTTATGTACATGATTCCTCTGTCTCTCCAGAGTTACTTTCTGTGTGTGTTTCACAAATGGCACACACACACACACACACACACACACACACACACACACACACACACACACACACACACACACACACACACACACACACACACACACACACACACACACACAGACACACACACACAAACACACACACAGACACACACACACACACACACACACACACACACACACACACACACACACACCCAAAGGATAGTGGCACTTCACATGTCATATGCTCAGCCTCTGACCTCAGGGCATATGGAAATGAATTTACAGATTCCATGGCAACACAGTCCATCCATCCACTCTCCAGAGACTCTCAAGGACATCTACTCCAGTATACGCTTCACAAGCGACAGTGGTCTCTGTGTGTGTGTGTGTGTGTGTGTGTGTGTATGTGTGTGTCTGTTTCTGTATGTATGTGTATGTGTGTGTCTGTTTCTGTATGTATGTGTGTGTGTGTGTGTGTGTGTGTGTGTGTGTGTGTGTCTGTTTCTGTGTGTATGTGTGTGTGTGTATGGGTGTGTGTGTGTGTGTGTGTGTGTGTGAATAGGCTGCAGTCTTTCAGGGCCATTGTTTTGATTTAAAGCGTGTATCTCCATCTCGTAACTCCACACTTGTTCTGCCTAGATGCACACAATAAAATTTAGTTCCACCAAACAGCTGCTTTTCAGCCCTACAGAAATTTGACACCTGAAAGTGTGCCTCACTCCAAGTGAAAAAAGTGCTGACTTTCATGCCAGGCTTTGCACTGAATGAAGGAGTCAATTTATGTCTGGGTAGACAGCTAATGTGTTTTAGAAGATGATGAAGTGATTAATTTCCGGCAATGCAGACTCCTCTCAAACATACAATTGTGTGTATATGTGTGTGTGAGTGAGAGGAGAGAGAGATTTTTTCTTACTCCAAATCTGATGTTGATGCTAGTATTATGGAGTTGATTTCTGAATGACCACCCTTCATCTCCCTAAAAACTGATTTAATGACCCATACTTATCTGTGAGATCATGACGCGGCTCCGTCACCTGCATATTAAGTACTGGAAACGACCAGATGGGGGCGACAGATGGGTTGGACTTTCACCCTCGTCTCAGCTCTCTCTGCAAGCCAGGGTGGCTGCCTGCCTGCCTCCTTCCTCGCTCATTCGCTCGCAGCGATGGTACTAGGATGATGCACCTGATTTTCCCCTACGGACCGCTATTTAGCATCGAATTTACTAACGACGCGCATTTTAATTTCATCAACACACTAGAGTGCTTTTGCAAAGTTCTTCGCAAACTGGGAATATAATTTGATCATGCGTAATTTGGCGCCCGTGTGGATGTTTCGCTGACGCCAATTTCAACACTGTTCCGTATTCCAAGGAAGGACAAGACAAGCATGGACTAATCCTTTCTGTCATTTACAGTCACAATGGCCATGTTAAAAGTTTCTTTTGCGCTTTGTACGTTTTGCCTCTTATCAGGTAAGTGGTCAGTAGTCACTGTTTCCACCGCTATAAATCAACAAGAATCACAACGGGTGTTTTAGTAACACCGCGGTGTCATGTAAATAAAATCTATAGGCGTAATCCCGTGTCGCGCTTCTTTAAAAACACACAATTATACTGTATCTAAACACTCTTTTTACAGCGTAGTACAATAACTGGGTCCTAGAAATGTTGTAGAAGTGTTACAGGGCATCCCGCGACGCCTGTGCTGTGCTTACGATTCACCCGGCTATGTCTCAACAGTTTCGGGTTTCGGGATCGATCCCGCGCTGCGTATTGACGTCTTCGATGAACTGAAACTCGGGGAGACGTTCGCCGGTGTTTTCCAAGTTCAGGGCTTCCACAACGAGAGCAGAGCATACCTGTTTCAAGGTAGGCAGAGTGACGTCATGTCACACCGATTTCAGAGGCTTTTGGTATGGAATGTTACTGACTACACTGGCAAGCCTGCGGGTGTCCACA
>JAIFZK010000082.1:860000-862500 GCA_027481765.1 Tenualosa thibaudeaui
ACACACGCACACACACACACACACACACAGTCCTGGATGGACATGTCTCTTCTCTCTGACCGATCCCCAGTCGTCTCCCTAAGGAGTCCTACTTCTTTCTTTGTTTCTTTGTTTGTTTCTTTTTTTCTGCTGCTGTGGCATTTCCAAGCTCCTCTTATTATTTCCTACCCTTAAGGAAGATGAGTGGATGGCTGTGTGTGTGTGTGTGTGTGTGTGTGTGTGTGTGTGTGTGTGTGTGTGTGTGTGTTTGTGTGTGTTCACCTGTGTATGTGTGGATGCGTTTCAGTGCATGTGCACACGGACATGTGAGTGTATTCGTGTAAACGTACGTGTGTGTGTGTGTGTGTATATGTGTGTGTATGTGTGTGATTCCCAGGGCTTCTGGGATAAAAGCTTGGAGCCAGACAGCCCTGATGTTTTGACAGCAGAGATCCAGACTCATCTCCCCAAAGAGCTGTGTATCGCGTGGGGGCGGCCACCACAGCTATCGGGTGTCAGCAGCAGAGCAATACACAAGTGACACACATTAACACACTCATACACACACACACACACACTCACACACACACACACACACACACACACACACACACACACACACACACACACACTCACACACAGTGCATGTATATACTCACTGTGTCACATGTACAGTATGCAACTACACTCTGATATGCTGTGGCACTGCCCGGTCACTACATACACAATAGCTATTCTTTGCAGAGACACAAACACACACACACACATGCACACACACACAAGCACGCAAACACCCAGATGCAAACACAAACACACACACACATGCACACACACACACACACACACACACAGATGCAAACACAAACACACACACACACACACACACACACACACACACACACACACACACACACACACACACACACACACACACACACACACACAGGCCTCCTTCTCACCCTATGTATCAACTTCCTGGCCCCTGCTGTGTGGTGTGTGTGTGCGTGCGTGTGTGTGTGTGTGTGTGTGTGAGCATGTGCGTGTGTGTGTATTTGTGTTGAGCGTGTGTGTGTGTGTGTGTGTGTGTGTGTGTGATATCGTCCCAGAAAGTGGAACAGCACTGAGAAGAGGGGAGAGAAGCAAAGGAGAAGAGATGAGATGAGAAGATGAGGACAGAGGAGAGAAAGGACAGGAGAAGGGCGAATACACACACACACACACACACACACACATACACACACACATACACACACATACATACAGGAAGAGAAGAGAGGAGTTTAAGGCCATGCTGCTCACACACACACACACACACACACACACACACACACACACCGGAAGAGAGGAGAGGAGTGTAAGACCATGCTGCTCACACACACACACACACACACGGGAAGAGAGGAGAGGAGTGTAGCGCCATGCTGCTCACACACACACACACACACACACACACACACACACACACACACACACACACACACTGGAAGAGAGGAGAGGAGTTTAAGGCCATGCTGCTCACACACACACACACACACACACACACACACACACACCGGAAGAGAGGAGAGGAGTGTAAGACCATGCTGCTCACACACACACACACACACACGGGAAGAGAGGAGAGGAGTGTAGCGCCATGCTTCTCTCACACACACACACACACATACACACACACACACACACACACACACAGGAAGAGAGGAGAGGTGCTGCTCACACACACACACATATATATATATACACACACACACACACACACACACACACACATATATATATATATACACACACACACGAGAAGAGAGGAGAGGAGTGTAAGGCCATGCTGCTCACACACACACATATATATATATACACACACACACACACACACACATATATGTATATATACACACACACACACACGAGAAGAGAGGAGAGGAGTGTAAGGCCATGCTGCTACCCCTGCTGTCCAGTCCATCCGTCTGTCAGTCAGGGTCCGTCCGTCAGTCAGGGTCCGTCTGTCAGTCAGGGTCCGTCTGTCAGTCAGGGTCCGTCTGTCAGTCAGGGTCCGTCCGTCAGTCAGGGTCCGTCTGTCAGTCAGGGTCCGTCCGTCAGTCAGGGTCCGTCTGTCAGTCAGGGTCCGTCTGTCAGTCAGGGTCCGTCCATTAGTCAGGGTCCGTCTGTCAGTCAGGGTCCGTCTGTCAGTCAGGGTCCGTCCATTAGTCAGGGTCCGTCTGTCAGTCAGGGTCCGTCCGTCAGTCAGGGTCCGTCAGTCAGGGTCCGTCCGTCAGTCAGGGTCCGTCCATTAGTCAGGGTCCGTCTGTCAGTCAGGGTCCGTCTGTCAGTCAGGGTCCGTCCATTAGTCAGGGTCCGTCTGTCAGTCAGGGTCCGTCCGTCAGTCAGGGTCCGTCCATTAGTCAGGGTCTGTCTGTCAGTCAGGGTCCGTCTGTCAGTCAGGGTCCGTCCGTCAGTCAGGGTCCGTCCATTAGTCAGGGTCCGTCTGTCAGTCAGGGTCCGTCTGTCAGTCAGGGTCCGTCCG
>JAIFZK010000082.1:867500-870000 GCA_027481765.1 Tenualosa thibaudeaui
TTTCTCTTCTGTTCATCCCCCACTCTTTCTCTTCTGTTCATCCTTCACTCTTTCTCTTCTGTTCATCCCCCACTCTTTCTCTTCTATTCATCCCCCACTCTTTCTCCTCTTTTCATCCCCCACTCTTTCTCCTCTTTTCATCCCCCACTCTTTCTCTTCTGTTCATCCCCCACTCTTTCTCTTCTATTTATCCTTCACTCTTTCTCTTCTATTCATCCTTCACTCTTTCTCTTCTATTCTTCCTTCACCACATCCCTCACTCATCTGTTTGTTTGTCTTCCTCCTTTTCTTTTCTCTTCCTCAGAAAAAACATCTGTCACTTCCTCTCCTCTCTTACTCTGTCTCTGTTCTCCAATTTCTCTCTCCTCTTTCTACAGAGAGTTTTACAACAGCTGGCTGTCTGTCACTCTCTCTCTCTCTCTGTCTCCCTCCCTCGCTCTCTCGGTTTCTCTGATGTTTGCGATGTGTGAATTGGGTTCTCTGTGTGAGGACTATATTTATTTATTCTTTCCACTAAGCTGGGTTTCAATATAAAACACACTCTCACTTTTCTTTTGCCCCCCCCCCCCCACCCCCCGTCTCTTTCCCTCTATCTCTCTTTCTCTCTCCCTCGCTCACCCTCTCTGTTCCTTACTCTCTCTCCCTCCCCCCCCTCTCTCCCTCTCTCTCTTACCATCCCTCTCTCTCTCCCTCTCTCTCTCTCTCTCTCTCTCTCTCTCTTTCCCGCCCTGTCTCTTTCTCAATTTAAGAGAGGCATAAATGTTATTCCAGTGTTACTGTCAAACTTAGCACACACAGAACACACTATAACCAAAACATGACTTCTCTTTAATATAAGTTGAAATTTGTTCACAAACTAAAGTGGTTCTGTCAAAAATAATATGTGTCTGAAAAATATTCTCTTTCAGGCTTTCATAGGCGAGGGTATGCTTCAGAATGACAAGGATGTATCTTTACATGAGTGTATGACTGCATGAATGTGGGACTTCATGTTTTAATAAGGGAGTGATAAACTTCTCTCTCCCCCTCCCTCTTTCCATCTCTCTCTGTCTCTCTGTCTCCCTCTCTCTCTCTCTGTCTCTCTCTCTCTGTCTCTCAGACTCGTGGAGAAATGTGCGCGCTTCAGCACTGGTGGCAGAGCAGGTGTTTGGGCGTCTGAGAGGCAGGTCTGAGTTCACCCTGCTCTTCACTGTCAAACAGGAGCGCCTCAGCTCAGGCGTGCTGCTCTCCATACACTATGCTGAACAGAGGTGAGAATGCCCGCACGCGCACACACACACACACACACACAAGAACATGTACAGGGTGCTGCTCTTGATGCACTATACCAAACAGAAGTTAGAGCACACACAAGGGTATGTGTGTGTATGTTTGTGTGTGTGTGAGAGAGATGGTGTGTGTGTGTGCGTGTATGTGTGTGTGTGAGAGAGAGAGAGAAGTGTTCTGCTTGATGCACCATACTGAACAGATGTTAGAACACACACAATGCACAAACGCACACAATTAAACACACACTTACATAGAAAAAGAGAGAGGGTATGTGTGTGTGTGAGAGAGAGGGAGTGTGTGTGTCTGTGTGAGTGTGTGAGAGAGAGAGTAAGAGTGGGTTCTGCTTGATGCACCATACTGAACAGATGTTAGAGCACACACCCAAATGCACACACACTTGCATGCAAAACGAGAAAGGTTGTGTTTTTTGTGTGTTACTCCAGGTGTTCACTCTTTGTCTTTCACACACACACATACATGGAAAAGGGGGAGTTTCACACACGCTCATGCACAAAATTCCATCTAATTGAAATGGCTGAAAAGTTTCACATATTGATCCATTTGAGACACATTCTTAATAACATTCACACAGTCACAAATCGTTTATTTATTTTTAGCTACATAAGCCTTTTTGCTGTGTGGTAAACCACGTGTGTATTCAGGGACAAAAAAAAACAAAAACAGTAAGATGAGTGTTTCCTCTCCTGACTACACAATAGCACCCACACTAAGTATAATCTCAGATTACACCCTTCATCCTCATAGTTAAGGAGAAATGGAAAGAAAGCTAACTGGATTGAGCTGCCTTTATTCCCTTAATCCTGTCGAGAGAAAAGAACATTCTGTGAGAATGTGAGTGAAATCTCAACAAGGACCAGTTGCTCTTTTTTTCTTCTTTCAGCCTGATACTTACCCCACTGTCTCTTCTCCTATCTATCTATCTATCTACATTTACATTTACATTTATGCATTTAGCAGACACTAGCAGTCCAAAGTGACTTACAAAAGAGGATAACATTCAAGATGAATATCTATCTATCTATCTATCTATCTATCTATCTATCTATCTATCTATCTATCTATCTATCTATCTATCTATCTATCTATCTATCTATCTATCTATCTATCTATCTATCTATAACTGTGCTGTCCCTCTTCTGCACTATGAGTCATGGCACCAAATCAACCTATGTGACATTGTAACATACTCTCTCTCTCTCTCTCTCTCACA
>JAIFZK010000082.1:875000-877500 GCA_027481765.1 Tenualosa thibaudeaui
CTGTTTACTCATAAACCCACTGACATTGCTATAGATCCACTGATAAAGTCTTTTTACTAAGAAACCCACTGACATTTCTATAGATCCACTGATAAAGTCAGTTTTTCTCAACACTGTGCTGTGCCATATGGCTCTCTGGTGTGGGTGCGAAACCAAATGTTTTATGTCCAGAAACGTAAATATTTCACTTTGCAGCGGCACGAACAGAAACAAACATTTGTTAATCCAGTAATGAAGGATGTCAAGCACACATGCAAATTGTTTCTTTTTTGCCATCTTGACTGTAAACTCTCAGCCTGTAGTCTTATGTGTAATGACTCTTACCATCTTGACTGTAAACTCTCAGCCTGTAGTCTTATGTGTAATGACTCTTACCATCTTGACTGTAAACTCTCAGCCTGTAGTCTTATGTGTAATGACTCTTACCATCTTGACTGTAAACTCTCAGCCTGTAGTCTTATGTGTAATGACTCTTACCATCTTGACTGTAAACTCTCAGCCTGTAGTCTTATGTGTAATGACTCTTACCATCTTGACTGTAAACTCTCAGCCTGTAGTCTTATGTGTAATGACTCTTACCATCTTGACTGTAAACTCTCAGCCTGTAGTCTTATGTGTAATGACTCTTACCATCTTGACTGTAAACTCTCAGCCTGTAGTCTTATGTGTAATGACTCTTACCATCTTGTCTGTAAACTCTCAGCCTGTCCTACGTGTAATGACTTCCATGGCCTGGTCCAGAAGATCATGGAGCTGCAAGACATCCTGGCCAAAACCTCCAGCAAGGTATGGGGAGGAGTAAGTAAGAGGGAGGGTCCTAGAATGATATCCAATTATACACTATTACTATGTGCTAATATACACTATAACTATACTGTATACACACTGTCACTATATACTGTTATACACTGTTACTATATACTATTACTATTATACACTATTCCTATATACTATTATGCTTATTTTAGTTTATCTTATGTTTTATTTTTATCTGTCTTTTGTCTTCCATGTTCCTTTATTGTTGTTGTGGATTAATTCTATCTCCATGTGTAATTGGGAACGTGGAGTATTGATGCAAACAATCAATAGGCAGTGATGATGATGATGATGATGATGATGATGGTGATGATGATGATGATGATGATGATGATGATGATGATGGTGGTGATGATGATGATGATGATGATGATAATGACGGTGATGATGGTGATGATGATGATGATGATGATGATGATAATGACGGTGATGATGGTGATGATGATGATGATGATGATGGTAATTATGATGATGGTGATGATGATGATGATGGTGATGATGATGATGATGGTGATGATGATGATGATGGTGATGATGGTGATGCCAGTTTGGACAGAGAAAAAGACTTGGCCTAGCTGCACTGTAGGCATACCGAAAAACACTTTGAACTTAAGTTCATTGAGTTCTGCTGTAAAGACCTGAATACAGGTCCATTTGACCAGCAAGGGATCCTACAAGTACTGCAACATGCTTGCAAGAAGAGGCAATCCTTGCACCACGCCAAAGAGGGGAATTTGTGTCTATTCTGTCAGACAGGAAAAGCACAATGTGGAGTGAGTGAGTGAAATGGAGTAAGGGAGAGAGGGAAAGAGAAGACGGGGAGGAAGAGGGAGATGAAATATGACACAAAGAGATGGAGAAGAAGAGGGAGAGAAGAAAAGGAGACCAAGGGAGAGAAACAAGAGAGTGAGAAAGGAAGAGGAGGCAGACAGAGAGAAAAAAGAGAGAGGAAGAGAGAGAGAGGTAGAGAGGGAGAGGGAGAGAGAGGGGAGAAATGGTTAGAGACAGAGTGAGCCAGAGGAAGGAGTACACAGAGAATTGTGTGTGCTCTGATGAGTGTGTGTGTCTGGCTGTGACGTATCATTTACACACACTGAGCTCATGGGGCTGCACCCAGCATTTGGGGCCATTGGCTTCTGTTAGAGCCTGTTAGCTCTTGTGTCTCTATACTGTGTGTGTGTGTGACTGTGTGTGTATGTGTATGTCTGTTTGTGTGTGAGCACGTGTGTGACTGTGTGTGTATGTGTATGTCTGTTTGTGTGTGAGCACGTGTGTGACTGTGTGTGTATGTGTATGTCTGTTTGTGTGTGTGTGTGTGTGTGTGTGTGTTCAAAAGCAGCATTGGTGTGTCTGGACCTCTGTGGTCTTTTAATAAAAGATGGATGAAGACTGCAGATGGAGATTTACTCATTTTTTTCTTGTTCTCTCTGTCTCTCTCTCTCTCTCTCTCTCTTCTATGCATCTATATCTACATCTATCTCTCTCCATAACCCTTTGCTCCTTCTCTCTTTGTCTCCCTTTCTTTCTCTCCCTCTCCCTCTCCCTCTGTCTCTCTCTCTCTCTCTATCTGTCTACTTTTTTGTTTTTCTCCATTTTATATCTCTCTTTATCTGTATGTTCTATCTCCCTCTCTGTCTCTCTGCACTCTCTCTCTCTCCCTATTCATTGTTTCTCATCTATTACT
>JAIFZK010000082.1:890000-892500 GCA_027481765.1 Tenualosa thibaudeaui
TGCTCAACACCTGCCCTCTTTTCTTTCTCAGCTTCAGTGTCAGAATCAGGCACAATGCAAGGCTTCTGTGTTCCTGTTGCAACCAGTGTAGCGCTTGCTAATAGCATCATGTCACCACCATCAGGGTGTGCTAATACAGTCTAATTGCTTTGGTAAATAACTTACTGAATACTTTAAATGAATACTAATGTATTATTAGACAGTGAGAGAGAGAGAGAGAGAGAGAGAGAGAGAGAGAGAGAGACAGAGAGAGAGAGAGAGAGAGAGAGAGAGAGAGAGAGAGAGAGAGAGAGAGAGAGAGAGAGAGAGAGAGAGAGAGAGAGAGAGAGAGAGAGAGAGAGAGAGAGAGAGAGAGAGAGAGAGAGAGACAGAGAGAGAGAGAGAGAGAGAGAGAGAGAGAGACAGAGAGAGAGAGAGAGAGAGAGAGAGAGAGAGACAGAGAGAGAGAGAGAGAGAGAGAGAGAGAGAGAGAGAGAGAGACAGAGAGAGAGAGAGAGAGAGACAGAGAGAGAGAGAGACAGAGAGAGACAGAGAGAGGGAGAGACAGAGACAGAGAGACACATACATAGAGAGAGAGAGGGAATAAAACTGTAAATAAATAAACATAGCTCAAGATGATGGCAATTACTGCAGCGGGCAAGGCTGTGGTCTTGTTTGTATGCACACCAACACCCAGCCGAATGTGTGTGTGTGTGTTTGTGTGTGTGTGTGTGTGTGTGTGCGTGTGTTGTTTGTGTGTGTGTGTGTGTGTGTGTGCGTGTGTGTGTGTGTGTGCATGCGTGTGGTGGAGTGGAGCACTCAGAGAATGAAGAGGCAGATTTCAATGCAGGTCAAAAACAAGCATGACCTCCACTTCAGCCATGCAGAGAGAGACACGATACACTGAGGGAGAGAGAGAGAAAGTGTGTGTGTGTGTGTGTGTGAGAGAGAGAAAAAGAGAGAGAGAGAGAGAGAGAAAGTGTGTGTGTGTGTGTGTGTGTGAGAGAGAGAGAGAGAGATGTGAGAAGATTTAGATTAATGTGCTTAGAGACAGGCAGTTTTCACTGAATCACAAATTTCTTTTGGAAATCAGCCGAAAATGTGCTTGTGAGCATATGTTTGTGTGTGTGTGTGTGTCTGTGGATGTGTGTTTGTGTGTGTGAAAGAGAGAGAGAGAGAGAGATGTGAGAAGATTTAGATTAGTTTTCTCTTAATCACAGATTGCTTTGGGAGATTTAGAGAGAACACCCCATGTGTTGGCTTTAGGTAAAAACTCTTATCTGAACTTATCTGAAAGGAAGATGCATCAAAGATATCCTCATTTGTCACAGACAGTTGTCTGATGTTTCCCACAAACCTGTGTCCTGACCAGCGCTATGGAAACAACAGAACCCGAGAGAGGAAAAGTAGAGTATTCTGGTATCAAGTTCTTATCTCTATGGTCCCCATATTATGCAGTGTCACATTGTATCACCCCCTGTCTCTAATATGTTACTGCTAATATGGTTGGTTTTTCCCAGAGGCATTCACAGCTAACCATCCTCTGTACCCCAGGGATAGATACCATTATCTCTGTCACAAAGTGGGCAGAGTGTTCACATCAACCCCTCTCTGGGAACTAAATGAGTTCTGAACCCTGGCAGCTGAGAGGCCCAGGAGAAAAGCATTTTTAATTTGTCATCTTTATTTTTAATTTTTAATCAGTATTTTTAGCTCTTGTCTGCCAGTGGCGAGTCACCTGCTGGGTTTTATTGTCAAGCCGCACCAATCGCATTATTGTTATTATAGCCAGATGGCATTGGCCAACTGACGACGCTGGAATGATCCGGCGCTGATATGGCAGAGATCCAGTGGACCGGCGCCAGGCCTGGGACTCCAGAATCAGCCAGGACCTGCTGAGCCTCACGTCATCACTGCCCACCAGTGCTGAAGGAAGGCTCAGGATCTGTACTCTATTCTAAGAAGCGGATATAGTGGATCTATACATGGGGTCTTATTAGGGCCTAAATACTCTCAGTGACTAGTGGATCTATACATGGGATCTTATTAGGGCCTAAATACTCTCAGTGACTAGTGGATCTATACATGGGGTCTTATTAGGGCCTAAATACTCTCAGTGACTAGTGGATCTATACATGGGGTCTTACTATGACCCAAATACTCTCAGTGACTAGTGGATCTATACATGGGGTCTTATTAGGTCCTAAATACTCTCAGTGACTAGTGGATCTATACATGGGGTCTTATTAGGGCCTAAATACTCTCAGTGACTAGTGGATCTAGTGTCATCTAGTGGTTTCTTGGCATTCTAGGCATTATAGCAGCTTTGCTACTTTCAGTGAGTAGTGGATCTATATGTAACCGAGGTCATCCTGCACAGTATAGTCTTTACATCTAATTCACATGTACTGTAGTCACTGGAGTCAGTAGACCATGCATTTCACTGCACAAGATGCCCAAACACTAACAGCATCCAGTGGGTGTGTATGCATCTGGTCTATCACAATCTGGCCAAACACTG
>JAIFZK010000082.1:895000-900000 GCA_027481765.1 Tenualosa thibaudeaui
AGGGGAAGCACTACTGTCGAGAGAATACTGTGTGTGTAAACACACCTGGCTCTTTCATGTGCATCTGCCATGCTGGATTCCTCCGCATCGATGACTACTCCTGCACAGGTGACACACTCATAGACTACACACACACACACCCACAGACACACAAACACACACACACACACACACATTTATTTCCATGCTTCCATCTTGGTCTTTATATGCACTTCTGTTATGCCTTGCTTAAGTTGTCATGGTTACCTCTGTTAACAAAGTTTTGCACTGAAAACACGTGAACCTGAAAATGGAGATTGCAGATTGAATGGTTTAAAACACCTTGTTTTTTTGTTTTGTTTTTTGTTTATTTTTTTCCCTGAAGCCAGGCATATATTTTGCAAATATTTATAGAGAAGGTCATGGAAATTCCTGCTTTTTAGTCAGGGAAATTCATGGAAAAGTTCGACTTGCAGTGGGAACCCTTATACACTATTGTTTGTTGGGTAGGAAACACGGGAGCATGTTTACATTTCCTGTTTACAGTTTTTACATATCATTGTTTACATGTTTGTGGTATGGCATGTTTGGATAAAAGCGTCTGCTAAATGCCTAAATGTAAATGACTACTAGAAACACAGGAGGTCTTGTACAGGGACATATCCTTCAGTACCTCTGCTTCTTCCCTCCTCTTCATTTACTCTTCCCTGGTTCTCTCCATCTCTCTGTCTCTGCCTCTCTCTTTCTTCCCCAGGTTCTCTCTCTCTCCCTCTCAGTCATCACATATATCTGTTTAAATATTGTATTTTTGTGTGATGTTCTGGTGCTGGGGGGACTGACTTTTGTTTACTGTCTCACTTTTTGTGATGGTGCACACACACACACACACGCACACACACACACACGCACACACACACACGCACACACCTGTGAGCTTTCTTAAAAAGAAACAGTGTCTCGTCTTGAAGGTCATGCTATTCACTGTCTTCCTCTCCATCTCTCCCCTCTCCGACACATCCTTAACGTTCCACACACACACACACACACACACACACACACACACACACACATACACACACATACACACACACTCAAAGACTCAAGGACAATCACCCAACAAAGACACTCAATCAATTTGGCAAGGCATGCAGGCATACCCCCTGTCATAAAAGTGATTTAATCTACCCTCCCCCCACAGAGTGTGTGTTTGTGTTGTCTGTGAGCTGCCGGTTTTCACACCACCAACACACAGATACACGCATACTTTACACACACTCAAACAGACACACACACACACACACACACACACACACATACTGTATACACACACACCTGAACACCCGCCTACCTGGTTTAATAGCTCTGGAGATGTGCCCTGGTTAGCTTTGCAGCAGGAGGAGTGTGCAGCAGGCACAAGGCACGAGGCAGCATTAGCGGCCTCTATGGTACTACTAACTGCTCCGATGAATAGCACATGACCTCCAAACTAATGAAAAGAATTAGCAAAGAGCCAGCGTGCCGTCTCTGTTTGGTCCCTCCACGGGAGATCAAACTCTCTGCGTTTAAATGGGAAAGGAGATGTTGAGGTAGAGAGATGTGGGTGGTTATGGGTGGTGAGGATGAAGTTTAGAGGTTTGGTGGTGTGGAGTCAGAATTGGTCTTCAGGGTTTACAGAGAAAATCCAGCCGATTTTACCTTGTAGCTCTGCTGTTCAATGGCACTGCACGCCTTTAGTAGTTTGTAAATTCCCTTCTGATTTTTCAGAGCGTTTTCTGAACGTTGTAAAAACACTTGCAGATTTATCTGGATCCATAAAGTAACAGCATGCAAGCAGGTAGCAAGTAAAAAAGCGGTAGATAACGTGAACGTGCATGATCCCGTTATTATGATGGCCCAGCTCTGCTCTCTTCTGGTCTGTCCTGCACCTCTTCTCCTTTCCTCTCTTCTCTTTTCTTTTCTCTCAACCAACCAATCTTTTCAAACCCACTTTGCCTTGTTGTAATTGAATGCATCTTCAATATGGGAGCACATGTGCCAGTCAGGGGCTCAGGCGTGTCGGACCAATGAAAACCAAATTACACTTCCTCTCACTGCCAGGGTGCCTGGGAGACACTTTTTTTAGAGTTTTCCAAGGCCGGCCCTATCAAATACATGAGCCCACTTAATCCAATACATGTTATCATAACACTTGCATATCTTGCATTCCCTCCAGCCTAATCTCATCTGTTCAGTCTCTCCTCTCCTACTCCTCTATCTCTTCTCTTCTTTTCATTCGCTCTTCTCTCCTTCTCTCCTCCACTCCTCTGTTCTTCTTCTCTTCTGTCCTTCTTTCCTCTTCTCTTCCCTGACCTTTCCTCTCTTCTCCTCTCCTCCTCTCCTCTTCTCCGCTTACCTTTCCTCTCCTGTTCTCTCCTCCTCTCCTTTCATCTTCACTCCTTGCTGTTCCTCTTTCTTCTTTTTCTCTCCCTTTCTCTCTCCTCCTCCCTCCTCACCTCCTCTCTGTTCTCCACTGCTCAGAGTAATATGTAAAACACCACTTAATTCTTGTAGCAATTAGAGTGAACAGGGGCAAAAGCACTGATTAGATCTCCTGCGACATGTGTCGGGCTAATTATTTATTTGTCTCATCACCTGCACAAGAAAATGGATGCCTTCCTACCTAGTGGCACCCGAGGGTGTTCCCATCCTTGTTTAGCTCATGCTGGGATTTATTTATTTTATAAAAATAATATTGGACATAATCTTAAAAAGATCAACGATTACTACAGGTATCCTGAAGTGAATTTCAAGTACAAGTTGTAATCATTCATGTCATTTATCTATAACAGTGCTCTAATAATCAGAGGGTAGGCATATAGCATTTACATAGCAATTAAAGGGAAGCCTGGCAAGCAATTAGAATGAGAAGGGTCCCATTATAGTAGCCTATTAGAACACCATTTCAGACGCATCTCATTTAAATCCAACTCCTGTGAGCCTTTAAAGAGCACTCAAGCCCATTCAGCTATTAGTGTTTCATTATCTTAATACACAGAAACCATACATTACCTTAATTACTGCTTCCACATGCAGTGGCCTCCATAGAAGTGAAGCACCCACCTCTGTGACCCATAGGTTACTGTTAGTCGTCTTAGTCAGCAGTCATTGGACGCCCACTGTTTTGCTTCGATGTGTTGTATGCAAAGTAGTAAGTAAGTAGTAATTGTCAGTTGGTCATTGATAGTAGTAGTAATTGATAATAGTAGAGTGAATGTGGCAAAGTGGTTAAATAACCTCACTGGCATGCTAGTAGCCTGGAAATTGTGGGTTTGAATCCCGTCTGCCACCATTGGTCATGAGCAAGGCTCCCAACCCTATGTAGCTCAGGGGGGAATGGCCCTGAAGTAACTGACAAGTGTAAGTGGCTTTGGGTAAAAGTGGGTGCTAAATGCATAAATGTAATGGAAGGATTGAAAGCTACACAACTTTACAGCATTAATATTCAACATATGATTAATAATATCACTATCATCTCTGTAAGAACCCAGCAACATGAGGTGGCCCACGTCTGTGTGGGTTTGAGTGTAGTGCAGAACTATACACCTTTCTGTACACTCACACTACACACTTACACTACACACTTACACTACACACTTACACACTCATACTACACACTTACACTACACACTCACACTCACATTACACACTCACACTACACACTTACACTACACACTTACACTACACACTCACATTACACACTCACACTACACACTCACACTACACACTTACACTACACACTCACACTACACACTTACACTACACACTCACACTACACACTTACACTACACACTCACACTACATACTACACACTTACACACTCACACTACACACTTACACTACACACTTACACTACACACTTACACACTCACACTACACACTCACACTCACATTACACACTCACACTACACACTTACACTACACACTCATACTACACACTCACACTACACACTACACAATCAAACTACACACTCACACTACACACTTACACTACACACTCACACTACACACTCACACTACACACTCACACTACACACTTACACTACACACTTACACTACACACTCACACTACACACTTACACTACACACTCACACTACACACTTACACTACACACTCATACTACACACTCACACTACACACTAACACTACACACTCAAACTACACACTCACACTACACACTTACACTACACACTCACACTACACACTTACACTACACACTTACACTACACACTCACACTACACACTTAGACTACACACTCACACTTACACTTACACTACACACTTACACTACACACTCACACTACACACTTATACTACACACTCACACTTACACTTACACTACACACTCACACTACACACTTACACTACACACTCACACTACACACTCACAATTACACTACACACTCACACTACACACTCACATTTACACTCACACTTACACTACACACTCACACTACACACTCACACTACACACTACACACTCACACTACACACTCACACTACACACTCACATGTATGTATGTAAGAGACACAAAGAGGCTTACAAGGCTGTATGTGTGTGTGTGTGTGTTTGTGTGAGTGTGTATGTAAGAGACACAAAGAGACAGGAAGAGTGGGCTTACAAGGCTGTGTGTGTGTGTGTGTGTGTGTGTGTGTGTGTGTGTGAGTGTGTATGTAAGAGACACAGAGAGACAGGGGCAGGTGCCCTTATAACACTAGTGCATGGTTTACACACGTGTTTGTGTCCGTGTGTGTATGTGTGTGTGTCATAGACGAAAAAAGATGGCTACATGGTGTATACACACACACAATTAGACTATGGTTGGTGGAAGAGAGGTTATTAAAGATATTCCGATGTGTACATTATGGTTTCCTTGACAACCCCAATCTTTAGCCTTAACTTTAAATTCACCTAATTTATGTTATGAGTGAATGGCAATGCACACAGACAGAGTTTGAATAAATCTGTTTTATATTTGTGGAT
>JAIFZK010000082.1:910000-920000 GCA_027481765.1 Tenualosa thibaudeaui
AACTGTATCATATTTCTTTTTTTCTGTTGTGGTGGTATGTGTGTTTGTGATGCTTGAATATCTGTATGTGCTTTTTGAGTGTGTGCATGTGTGTTTGTGTGTGTGTGTGTGTCGTTGTGTGAGCGTCTTGTTAACAATTGACAATGTCCGTATCTGTGTTCTTGCACTAAATAAAGTGCTTGTATTTCTTGCAGTGAAAACAAGCTGAGAGAAAGAAAAGCCTGAAAGTTAATTGTATGCTGCCTTTCAAATCCCTGCCTGCCCTGATGTGGCATATTACTGATGGAGATCCCCACAGGAGGCCCTTAGATGGGTAATGCATGGACAGCCAGCTGTACGGGGCCAATTATAAGAGGTGTCAGGGGTTATGGTGTCCAACAGAAGATCATTCAGTCTCAAACAGAGCCTTTGTGAAGAGCACAAGACCTCACCAGTAGCCTGCTATATGAAACACACAAGGAACACGTGAGCGCAAGAGGTTTTGTGAGAATGGAGAATGTGTGTTTGTGTGTGCATGTGTGTTTGTGTGTGCGTGTGTGTTTGTGTGTGCGCGTGTGTGTGTGTGTGTGCGCATAACCATCCGTCTTTTGAGTGTGTGTGTGCTCTGCATGCAATCAAAGCCAGAATAATTGTCTGCCTTTTTGTGTAATGTTGAGGCATCTCTGCTTTCCTTGCATGCAGGAAATCCAAGACTTGTGCTGTTTCCAAAAAGGCTCGCCCAACTACATACTGCTTGTATACTAAGGTGACCAGACGGCTGCGGTTTACAGGGACAGTCCTCGTTTTTAGTAGTTTGTCCTCGGTAAAATACAAGAAAACCCACTTTGTCCCTGATATTTGAAGCTAAAACTTTACTTATTTTAGTGATATTGACTGTAGAAACAAGAAGGTCCCTGATTCCCAAGGAAAATTCAGGAAGATGTCCCCGATTTTCATCTCAGAGGTCTGGTCACCTTATGGTATGTATTTCAACAAAAAACAAAAATGTGGAAGATCAGTGTATGCGTGTTATGCAGTGATTGCGCATTGTGCAGTGTATGTGCGTTATGACGTCTATGTGCGTTATGAAGTGTATGCACGTTATACGGTTTATGTGCATTATGCGTGTTATAGCTTATATATATAAGCTATAACATTTAACATTTAGCAATATATATATATATATATATATATATATATATATATATACACACACACATATATATATATATATATATACACACACACACATATATATATATACACACATATACCATGGGAATTTCACCGTCCCATTTAGCAACATAGCGGTTAAGGAACCTGGCTAGCATGCTAGTAGCCTGGAAATTGTGGGTCTGAATCTCAGCTGCCCCCATTGTTGCTCCACTTCACCCTAAGTTGCTCTATGGGGGAGACTGGCCCTGAACTACCTGAGAGTTGGCAAATGTAAATCTTGCTGGTGGTGGGTTCCACGTGTCCGTTTGGCCAAGCGTGGCAATGCCCACTGGTCCATGTATTCATTACTGTGTCAATGAGAGGAGAGGGACACTGTCGCTGTGGATTTCATTTCAGTTGAGTGCTGGACTGTAGGCTTACTCTTGTGGGAGAGATAAGAGAAGGAGTGTGTGTGTGCGTGTGTGTGTGTGCGTGCGTGCGTGGGAATTTCACCGTCCCATTTAGAAATCACTGGAGCTTCTTTGAGTCTCAGCTGCGATCTGAGAAACAGTATGAGAATTTTGTTCCTTTCCCAGCCTCAAGGCTGTGTTGATTGTGGTGTGTGTATGTATGTATGTGTGTGTGTGAGAGAGAGAGAGTTGTTGAGTTATTGGCTCCGATCCTGGCTTTTATTTATGTTGTCTACGGAGCCACTTTCCAACACAGCCAATTAGAGCAGCTTAATTAGAGCGCTGAGCTACTGAAGAAGCACACAGGAATTACACCACCCCCTGAGCGCACGCACACACACACTATGTGTGTGTGTGTGTGTGTGTGTGTGTGTGTGTGTGTGTGTGTGTACATATACATATACATATACACGTGTATACAGCATGTACACGCACATATATTCAAATAATCCCCCCCCACACACACACACACTAAGTCGATATCGCACACCCAGTCTTTACCTTGTTACATTTCTTCCATCTTTTTTATATCTCTCAAACAAAAAGGTACAAAAGTATGTGTACCTTTCAGTGTGTGTGTGTGTGTGTGTCTCTGGGTGTGTGTTTGGTTTTGAAAGTGAGGGAGGGATGGAGGGAGGAACAGAATTGCGTGTGTCAGTGTTAAAGGAAGAGGTAAATTGCTATGCTGCTTTTTAACAAGCCTGGGGTTGTCAGCACAGCAGAGTAGGGGCAGGAGTCTGGATGGTTGTTTGGGGAGAGAGAGGGAGAGATGGAGGGAGGGAGGGAGGCAGGGAGGGAGGGGCAGGGGCTGTGTGCTCTCAAGCAGCCCCTTTGACCAATTTTATACTTGAATTAACACCTGGTACCACTCACTCACTCTCTCTTTTCCTCTCTCTTTTTCTTTCTCTTTCTCTCTTGCTCTCTCACTCATTCTCACGCTCTCAAGATCTCTTCTCTTCTCTGCTTTTTCTGCAGTTCCTTTCAGGAGCCTGACTTGTTTTTCCTTCTTCCTGCTCATTACTTTACCCCCTACCTCACTTCCCTTTCCACTCTCCCTCTCTCTCTCTTTCTATTACCATTCCACTGGTGTTCACCACATGCTGTTGGCACAAAGCACAGCACAGCACAGCACAGCACAGAACAGCAAAGCACAGCACAGCACAACACAGCAAAGCACAGTACAACACAGCACAACACAGCACAGCACAACACAGAACAGCAAAGCACAACACAGCAAAGCACAGTACAACACAGCACAACACAGAACAGCACAGCACAGTACAACACAGAACAGCAAAGCACAGTACAACACAGCACAGTACAACACAGCACAGCACAACGCAGAACAGCACAACACAGCAAAGCACAGTACAACACAGCACAGTACAGTACAACACAGTACAACACAGCACAGTACAACACAGCACAGCACAGTACAACACAGCACAGCACAGCGCAACATAGCACAGGAAAGCACAACACAGCACAGCACGGCAAAGCACAATACAGCACAGCACAGGAAAGCACAGCACAACACATCACAGCACAGCACAGCTTGCAGTATGAGTAGACCATGTACCATAGCATATATCTAATGCATGGTAAAGCATGCTTTACCACAGACTAACTGAAATAGCAACTTGATGTTTAAGCAGAGAAATGTCTCAAGGAGAGATTCCTGTCAGTGTCTGTCTGGTTACTTGCTAACAAAAAAATGAAATATTGTGTCTGTCTACATGTCAGTCCAAGTGAAATTGTGTTACAGTAAATCAGATGTTGAACTAACACACTCAGTTAATGTGACTGAGAATGGAATTACCAGTGGGATTGAGAGTGGGATTGAGAGTGGGATTATTCCCGAACATGCTGTATGTGATTAGCCCCAATCTGGCCTAAGCACTCTGCATATGTGATATAATGGCTCAGGAAGTGTGTGTGCGATGTGGTCTGTCTTCATCATATCAGTAAGTATAGTGTGCATCCTCACCATATCAGTAAGTATAGTGTGCATCCTCATCATATCAGTAAGTATAGTGTGCATCCTCACCATATCAGTAAGTATAGTGTGCATCCTCACCAAATCAGTAAGTATAGTGTGCATCCTCACCAAATCAGTAAGTATAGTGTGCATCCTCACCATATCAGTAAGTATAGTGTGCATCCTCACCAAAAAAGTTTGTGGAGGGAAATGATAGTATTTAATCAGTATCTGTGCCATCATTGAATATACTTATCAATCCACTTGTGTATCAATTCTTTTGTGTTTAGAAGGTAGTGTGCACAGGTTTTCTTTGTCAGCACCTAAGCCTGTAATGTGGCCTATACTCCCTTATAAGAACAAGGTAGGCTAAACCATAGAGATCTTATAAGAACGAGAGAGGCTAAACCATAGAGATCTTATAAGAACGAGAGAGGCTAAACCATAGAGATCTTATAAGAACGAGGAAGGCTAAACCATAGAGATCTTATTAGAACAAGGGAGGCTAAACCATAGAGATCTTATAAGAATGAGGAAGGCTAAACCATAGAGATCTTATTAGAACGAGGGAGGCTAAACCATAGAGATCTTATAAGAACGAGGAAGTCTAAACCATAGAGATCTTATAAGAACGATGGAGGCTAAACCATAGAGATCTTATAAGAACGATGGAGGCTAAACCATAGAGATCTTATTAGAACGAGGGAGGCTAAACCATAGAGATCTTATAAGAATGAGGGAGGCTAAACCATAGAGATCTGTGTGGTTTATTTCAGTTTCACTGAGGAAGAACTAATGACCAAGGACTGGAAAAAAACCAATACATATCGGCATTGATGAGAGGAATTGATGATAGGAATTAAAGCATTCGATTCTCAGCTCTACTCATTTCCAGATTCCCAATTTCCACCCTTAGTTAGTGCAATTCACCTCTTGACATGGTACCAATTTACTGCCAGCTAAATTGATATTCGGTTGTTTTGGTCGCTGGCTACCAGAAAAAAAAGGTTTACGCTAAGAGATCTGAAAACGGCCATATCTCCACCTGTCATGGTGGAGTCAATAAATCAGTTCTCCTCCTGTGTTTGTAGACATGGACAGAGACAGTAGTCCAATTACAGTAAATGGCCTGTTTGAGCTGAAACTTAAGCTCAAATTCAGGGCGTTTGTAAACTTGCTGAATATGCTGAAAGACTGACAAGGTTGAATGACTGACACCAGTCAATCAGGCTTCTTGTCCAGTGTCTAATCACCCTGGCTGTGGAAGAATGACCTTCCGTTACTACCATCTGTGGAACAGTGGAATCGGAGGATAAGTGTGCAAAGTATAGATTTTGTGTGTGTGCATGTGTGTGTGTGTGTGTGTGTGTGTGTGTGTGTGTGTGTGTGTGTGTGTGTGTGCGCGCGCGTGTGTGTGTGTGTGTGAGCGCTATGAGAGCCAGGCGCAGTATGGTAATGTGATGTGGGGTGAATGCGCTACCTGGAAAGTTGTCTTAATCAGTCATCCAAATCTCCCTTCGTCAAAGGAATTCTAATGAGGCTGCCTGGCTCTTTGATGCCTGTGTGTGTGTGTGTGTGTGTGTGTGTGTGTGTGTCTGGCTAGGTGTATGCCTGTCCTTCTTGTCTTGCCAAAAAGTTTTCCTCCCTCTCTCTCTTTCTCTTACTCTCTCCCTCCTCCTCCAAATTTGAGATGCTGGAATATTTCCCATGATGCTGTGGGTTGTGTGTGAGGATGACTCAGGTGAAGTCTGTGTGTCACACTGACCAATGGAAGTGGACGTCAGGCAGAGAGAGCGAGAAAGTGATAGATAGAAATAGAGGAGAGATGGATGGATGAGAGAGAGAGAGAGAGAGAGAAAAAAGAAAGGAAGAACTGGCAGAAGTGACTCAAGGACAAGTTTTCCCAGTGCTCTCTCTCTCTCTCTCTCTCTCTTTCTCTCTCTCTCTCTCTCTCTGTGTCAGTCACACACACATTCCCCACTCTCATGTAGAACATGACTCGTATAGAGGAGCAGAGAGGAAAGAGGATGGAACAGCTGAGCGATGGATGGATGAGTAGAAGAGGCATACTGGGGAGGGTGAATGAGTGGAGTGTGAGTGTCTGAGTCAGTTATGCACACACACACACACACACACACACACACACACGTACACATATCCTAATCTGCATGAGGCCGACAGCTGTCTGTCTCTGACACTCAGACAAATTAGAGAAGAAACTGCAGTGGGGTTTTCTGAGGCCGGGAGGTAGTGGGTACAAACCAAATCAATACACACACACACACACACACACTCTCTCTCACACACACACACACACACACTCACACACACACACACACACTCATACACACACACACATACACACACACACACACACACAAATGCCTCCCACCGAGCTGAGACAGAATTCAGAAATGCCAAGAATCTCCTCTGAGGATGAATAATGGAACTGTGTATGTGTGTGTGTGCACATGCATGTGTGTGCTCTCTTTCTTCGTTGGTCTCTGTGTGTATTGTTGGGATGGTGGGACAAATAAATGTCAGTCGTCTTGCATCTTGCCCGGAGGGTGTGTGTGTGTGTGTGTGTGTGTGTGTGTGTGTAAATGTTGGTCTACTCTCTGCATTGCTGGCATCGCTGAAGTTCATTCTTTGGCTTTGCTACTTTGTTTTTCCTTTCAAATGCCAGAGGAGAGACTGCAGGGATGAGATCCATTTGTTTGCTGTGTGTGTGTGTGTGCGTGTGTGTGTGCGTGTGCGTGTGCGTGTGTGCTGACTGAACTCAGTCCAGCTCCACTTCCACTGAAGGGCCTCGCATTGCCAGAGAGAGCAAATCTAAAGGCTCTGAATCTTTCTTTTGCCAGCCTTGAGGGAGGTAGATAACTCATTAAAAACACATCTCGACATCTAGGACAGACAGTGAACACCCAGACACAAAGATAGAGAGGCAGACAGGCAGACACGCAGACACACAGAAACACAAACACAACACAACACACACACAGAAACACAAACACAACACAACACACACACAGAAACACAAACACAACACAACACACACACAGAAACACAAACACAACACAACACACACACAGAAACACAAACACAACACATACAGAGACACAGCACAGCACACACACCTTTTTCAATCTTTGTCTCCTGTTTTTTAAGATTTTCTTGGAAATACATACTGCCAATGAAAAGTGAATGACTCTATGCCATTTCTGGGACTATAGACTACACACACACACACACATAAACACACACCTACGACCTACGACATTGGAGTGAGCCCTGACGATACTTTAACTCCAATGCACACACACACATGCACGCACACACATACAGACACACACACACACACACACATGCACGCACACACATACAGAGAGAGACATGTCATATCACTGCAATCTCAGCCTTTTGAGATCATAGTTCAGTTTGATTTAGACTGTATAAATCCATCATGATAAAGAGACACACACAAACACACACACACAGTGTCTTGGACTTGTTTTTCCTGTAGGCATCTGAGATCATGGTTACTGTGGATCATCTCAAGGAAATGGCTGCTTGCCTACGACATGAGATGAGCCCTGATGATAAGATACTTTAACTCCAAACACACACACACACACACAGTGTGTATACAGACAGAATACAGAAATGAAATCCATCAGAAGAGCTTAATGACTCCTAACGCACAAGCTTTAATCTTTCTGAACTCTCACAGCTAAATCCCTGAACACACACACACACATACACACACACAACCATACCAAAATACCAGTGCATGCTTTTAGGCTCCCCGTGAATGTTTGAAGCATAATGGAACCCAGTTTTTTGTGAGTATTTTTATGAAGACTGAGTTGAGTTATCCACAACATAGCACTGCTTAATAGACTTTTTCTGAGCGCTCCTCGGAAAGGTAGGCTTTTACCCTCTCTCCATTCACCATGAAACAGAGAGGAAAGTGTTGACTTGACCCTCCGTGAGGACCTTGACTTCAACAATTTCTCTCTTTTCTGAGTAGTTTCTTGACTTGAATACCCCCCCCCCCCCCAGCCCAAAAAACACCACCACCACACCACACACACACAAACACACCTCTACACATTCACAAACCTGTTACTATGTCCTTGACTAGCAAATTCTTGGTGAAGTAAATGTACTCCCAAAGGACAAAGGCCTCAATTTTTCAGAGATTAATGAAAGCCTTTTCAGTATTTGAACCACTCAAGGTTCTCGCGTCTCTAGGAAGTGTTTGTCATGAGATGTAGGCTGAAGGCTGCCTTCTTTTGAGTCCCGTGGTATAGAAAGGCCTACTGTAAATATCATGTATATCTTCTCACCCACTGTAGTGTAGGTTTGGTGACACTTATTCACGCTTCAGAAATACAGTATCCAGTATGTAGTGTCTTGTATGAGTCAGTCTGTAGAAGCAGTCTGATCTGATTTCATTTGTGACTCACAAGTGTGTTGGGAGGTTTAGTGAGAGAGGAGTGTGAGTGCGAGTGTGTGAGAGGAGTGAGGAGATGTGTTTGGGTGTGTAGTGAGAGGAGTGTGTGTGTGTGTGTGTGTGTGTGTAGTGGAACAGGAGTGTGTGTGTGTGTAGTAGAACAGGAGTGTGTGTTGGTGTCAGTAGTGTATTTGGGTGTGTAGTGGAACAGAAGTGTGTGTGTGTAGTGGAACAGGAATGTGTGTGTGTGTAGTGAGAGGAGTGTGTGTGGGTGTGTAGTGGAACAGTAGTGTGTGTGGGTGTGTAGTGGAACAGGAGTGTGTGTGTGTGTGTCTAATGAGAGGGGTGTGTGTGGGTGTGTAGTGGAACAGTAGTGTGTGTGGGTGTGTAGTGGAACAGGAGTGTGTGTGTAGTGAGAGGAGTGTGTGTAGAGAGAGGAGTGTGTGTGTAGTGGAACAGAAGTGTGTGTGTGTAGTGGAAAAAGAGTATGTGTGTGTATGCAGTGAGGGGAGTGTGTGTGGGTGTGTAGTGGAACAGGAGTGTGTGTTTGGGTGTGTAGTGGAACAGGAGTGTGTGTGTAGTGAGAGGAGTGTGTGTAGAGAGAGGAGTGTGTGTGTAGTGGAACAGAAGTGTGTGTGTGTAGTGGAAAAAGAGTATGTGTGTGTATGCAGTGAGGGGAGTGTGTGTGGGTGTGTAGTGGAACAGGAGTGTGTGTGTGGGTGTGTAGTGGAACAGGAGTGTGTGTTTGGGTGTGTAGTGGAACAGGAGTGTGTGTTTGGGTGTGTAGTGGAACAGGAATGTGTGTGTGTGTGTGTGTGTGTGTGTGTAGTGAGAGGGGTGTGTGTGGGTGTGTAGTGGAACAGGAGTGTGTGTATGTGTGTAGTGGAACAGGAGTGTGTGTGTGTGTGTGTCTAATGAGAGGGTGTGTGTGGGTGTGTAGTGGAACAGTAGTGTGTGTGGGTGTGTAGTGGAACAGGAGTGTGTGTGTAGTGAGAGGAGTGTGTGTAGAGGGAGGAGTGTGTGTGTAGTGGAACAGAAGTGTGTGTGTGTAGTGGAAAAAGAGTATGTGTGTGTATGCAGTGAGGGGAGTGTGTGTGGGTGTGTAGTGGAACAGGAGTGTGTGTTTGGGTGTGTAGTGGAACAGGAGTGTGTGTTTGGGTGTGTAGTGGAACAGGAGTGTGTGTGTAATGAGAGGAGTGTGTGTAGAGAGAGGTGTGTGTGTGTAGTGGAACAGAAGTGTGTGTGTGTAGTGGAAAAAGAGTATGTGTGTGTATGCAGTGAGGGGAGTGTGTGTGGGTGTGTAGTGGAACAGGAGTGTGTGTGTGGGTGTGTAGTGGAACAGGAGTGTGTGTTTGGGTGTGTAGTGGAACAGGAGTGTGTGTGTGGGTGTGTAGTGGAACAGGAGTGTGTGTGGGTGTGTAGTGGAACAGGAGTGTGATTGGTGTGTAGTTAAGAGGTGAAGTGTCAAGAAGCATAAATGTGATTAAATAAGTATAGGAATTCCAGTAGTCCTGTTTGCTGTTTCCTATTCACTGATGCCTAATTGGTTTTGATCACATACAGCACGTGGCTCAGAAGTAATCAGGTAATTAAAGTCTTAAATTAAAGCTCAGACAAGTGTCTTTGCTCAAGAGATGAGTCATGCTTTTGCAGAACTACAAACACAACTCAGGAAACCTCACACCAAGTCTGTTCTGATCAAAGTTATCAGATAATTAAAAGGCTGTTAATTAGCTGATAATGTACGCTGGTAATGAGCAGGAGCTGAGCTAAAAGTGCGTCTTTCTGTGTGTGTGTGTGTGTGTGCATGTCTCTCTCTGGGTGCATGTTTGCGGTGTGTGTGTGTGGGCGCACAGACATTGACGAGTGTGCGAACGGCTTTGTGGAGTGTGACAGCCGCGCCACCTGCGTCAACTTGCCGGGATGGTACCATTGCGAGTGTCGCGACGGCTATCATGACAA